>PVIJ01004044.1:0-123678 GCA_004024925.1 Scalopus aquaticus | reverse complement strand
GGTAAAAAGGTAATAAAAAGGCCTATGGTCCAGTCTCACAATAAATATAGTTGCAGTAAAATAATTATTCATTCCCATATAATTGTTGAAATTCATTGTTGCTTCAGAGTTATACCAGATACCTCCTTTGAAACTTTTGCATTATGGTTTTCTAACTCACTTTGAAATAAGGTACAATTTTTTCCAGCATTTTAAGCAAAACTTCATTTACTTATGTTTCCCTTTCTCCTCTGAAATTCATAACTTTTAGAAGTTATACTAGAATTCCCAAACTATAAGTTGTTAAAATGTTTTATAGCAACTGTCTCTATGCCAAAGGGAAAATAAGCCAAATCTAAAAAGTCAACATATTTGTTTTGTTTCTTTCAGGAAAAAAATTTTAAAACATCTTATTCGTTTTATCGTCTACTTAACAAGTATCATATGCTCTCTCCAAAAGACCTAAATTCTATCTGTAGGGTCCTCATGGAAACCCATAGAAGATGATTTTATTTTAATAAAGTCCTATCATTTTCTTTTTAGAGCAACCCCTGCCTGCATGCCTTTTGCTTCTGCATCCTCTCAATATTTCTGATATATATTCTGTAAATTGCCTCATCCTGGTAGGACATCCTGACTTGTTACTGCTCCCCTCCCCAACCCCAACCCCCACTGTGATGGTATTTCCCCTGCCCATTTTCTGACCCACTGCCTTAGTTATTCTACTTCTCCTGGTCAATACACTTGACCCCAAAATCCACTACCTTTATATAAATAAAAACTCATTCAAGCCTGTATACTAAAGTATAAAAGGTGCAAAAACTCTATGCCCCTATACCTCTATACTTCTCTATACCCTCTATACCCCCCTTTTGTTTTTTTGCTCACTTCCTAACAAATTAAAGAATACATTGATATCATATCCCTTATTAATCACTGTCTCTGGCTTTTTGACTCAGAGCAGAAATAGTAAGATATTATCTTCTTTCTGTCCTCTCTACTCCTCAGTTGGTCACAGAACAGTAACAGGTCATTTATGTTTTAACTGTGCTTTAAACCATAGCACCCTTATACTTTTGTATGCTACTCCCACAGAATCTACTCTCTGTCCTCATGAAACCCAATATTAAATCATTTATCTCTTAAATGTAGGAAATACATGCTCTTTTCCTGCTCAGAATCAGAGACACAGGATTATCTAAATAATTGGGAAGATATGATTCATCATCTATCCCAACACACCAAATTTTTATTCTCCTAAAACACCACATTTTTTAAAATAAAGCTCTTTGCCCAAGTACCTCTAATGGTTCCCCTTTACCTACAAAGTAAATATCAGTTGGGTTTGAGTTCATGCACTACAGAGACTTTATATTACTATACTATAGAGAGGGTTGCCATATTTAACAAATAAAAATAGAGGACTTTGTCTAGTCACCCTAGTTGAAGAATAACCAACTGCAACAAAGAGACCATGCTATCCCAAAATCACATAAATGCTGATTGCTACTATTTACAATTCTAATCAATCAGTATAGCATGGACACTAACCATCAAGCAATTAGTCTGAATCAGTGAATCCTCATAATGTAACAGCCTTGGGTAATTCCCAGCTCATCATTCACCAAAAGAAATAACATCACTATTTTCTTTAATCCTCCAAACACTACCCATATTTTTCAAACTTTTCTTCATGTTAACATTCTCTGTAAAACCTTTCTGAACTAACTAAAGTAGTATGTTTGATACTGAAAATCAAATTCATTGTCCCTTATCTGAATTTTACTAGTAAGTACTATTCATGTGACTCATCTTGAGAAATTCTACCTGCCAAGAAATAACTCTTGGTAGATCTTTTGCAATCCTGCACATCTTATGAATGATACTGACTGACTTTCGTTCTGGGTCATCTTTTCAAGGATGCTTGTATAGCAAACAGCCTTGAAAAATAGAAAACATGTCTCCCTCTGGAGTAAGAGCAAATTTGCTTATATTAGTATACAAATTTAGGTTCCCAAAGCATAGGGTTACTCTTCTGTAACAAAACATAGTGAGAATGCAAGCATACACCTGGCCCATTAGCATTCACTTCTGTGAGACTAAGAGACAAGGGGAAGTTATTTAAAAATGCTAATATTGGGCCTCCCTGGTAGTGCAAGGGGTTAAGTCTCAGCCTATGAAGCTATCGGCCACCACTGCAGCATGAGTTCGATCCCTGGCCCAGGGAGCTAACCCACATGGCGCAGCAGATCTCTCCTGTCTCACCCACTGCTCCCCTCAGCAGTGTATTTCAGTCAATCTGTCTGTTCTGCTCCCCACTCTGTCTCTAGTGAATCCTCTCACCTTCCCACACCACTGGCCTACACCCTAGCTCTTGAATGCATAACTAAATAATTTTTTAAATGCTAATATTTATGTAGCTTACTGTTTTGTAGGTAACAAAGTCCTTGTTCTGTAACATAGGACATTTATGTCTTCTCCCAGGGTCAATAAAAGTGAGACAAGCCAGCTTATCAGTGAACATACTGTAAAATTTTCTGGGACATCCCCACAGTCACCACTGTTTTTCAATATAATACTACAAGTCCTATCCAGAGAGAGAAAACAAGAGAAAAGGATACAAGGAATCCAAATAGGGAAAGAAGAAGTAAAGCTATCACTATTTCCAGATGATAGGGTAATATACAAAGAGAACCCTAAAATCTCCACAGAAAAACTAATCAAAATAATCAATCAACTTAGTAAAGTAGCATGATACAAAATCAACACACAAAAGTCAATAGCCTTCCTATATGCAAATAATCAATCCAATCCAAAGGAGAGGAAATCAAGAAAACCACCCCTTTTACAATTGAAACAAACAAACAAAAAAATCTAATACCTAGGAATAAACCTGACAAAAGAGGTAAAGGACCTATACAAAGAAAACTATATAAAACATTATTAAAAGACATCCCCTGCTCATGGACTGGAAGAATTTACATTATCAAAATGGCCATACTACCAAAAGCAATTTACAGATTCAATGCTATTCCAATAGAAATCTCAATGACATCCTTCAAAGAGATAGAATGAATACTGATAAAGTTTATTTGGAATCACACAAAACCTCAAATAGCCAAAGGTCTGCTGACCAAAAAGGAGAATGGAGGTATCACCATCCCAGAATTCAAACTATACTACAAAGCCATAATAATTAAAACTGCATGGTACTGGGCCAAAAATAGACCAATGGAATTCAACAGAAAAACCAGAAATCAATCTACATATATACGCACAATAATCTTTGATAAAGGTGCTAAGAATATGCAGTGGAACAAGGACAGTTTGTTCAACAAATGGTGCTGGGAAAACTGGACAACTACATGCAGAAAAATGAAACTAGACTACTACCTCACGCCATGTATGAGAACCAATTCAAAATGGATAAGAGATTTCTATGTAAGACTTAAAATATATAGAATAAAACATAGGCAAAACAATACATGATATCTCAGTAACATATTTAAAGACACAACCCCCAAAGCAAAGATAGGGAAGGAAAAGAAACAGCTGGGATTACATCAAACTAAAAAGCTTCTGTACAGCAAAAAAGACATTCACCAAAACAAAGAGTCAACCTACTTATTGGGAGAAAATATTTGCACTCCATACAAGAGACCAGGGACTGATAACAAAAATCTACAAAGAACTTACATGACTCAACAAAAACAAAGCAAAAAATCCACTCAAAAAATGGGCAGAAGAACTTAAAAGACACTTCTCCAAAGAAGAAATGCAAATGGCCAACAGGCATATGAAAAAATGTTCAACATCCCTCATAATCGGGGAAAAACAAAAACCACAATGAGATACCATCTTACACCAGCAAGAATGGTACATGTTAAAAAAACAGGAAACACCAAATGTTGGCGAGGATGTGGAGAAAAATGAACTCTCCTACCCTGCTGGTGGGAATGCAAACTGGTCCAACCACTATGGAAAGCTGTTTGGCAGTTCCTCAAACTGCTAAAAATGGAGCTTCCATACAACCCAGCAATACCACTTCTGGGAATCTACCCAAAGAACACAAAAATATTAGTCCAAAAGGACACAGGCACACCTATGTTTATTGCAGCACTATTTACAATAGCTAAAATATGGAAACAACCCAGATGCCCCAAAATAGATGATTGGATCAAGAAGATGTGGTATATGCACACAATGGAGTATTACTCAGCAATCAAAAATGATAAACTGGGCCTCCCTGGTGGCGCAGCAGTTGAGCGCTGCGCTGTGGAGCTGTTGGCAGCGCGCACGATGTGAGTTCAACGCCCAGCCGGGGAGAATCCCACATGGTGCGGCAGACCTCTCCTGCCTCACCTGCTGCTCCCCTCAGCAGTGTATTTCTGATCTGCCTGTTCTGCTCCCCACTCTGTCTCAGTGAACCCTCTCGCCGCCCCACGCCTCTGGCCTGTACCCCAGCTTGTATGTATAAATAAATAAATCTTTTTTAAAAAAATGATAAACTAATGCAATTCACAGCAACATGGATGGAGCTAGAAGGGATCATGCTCAGCGAAATAAGTCAGAAGAAAAAAGAAAAATACCAAATGGCTTCGCTTATAGGAGGAATATAGGGGAGCCAAATAAGAGAGCAGGAGGAGAACACAACACAAAACAAAAACAAAAACTAGCAGGCAACCATAAATAAGAGACATTTACAGGGAAGGGGAGGAAAAGAGTACAAAGGACTATGGTGATGGGTCACAGGTGAATTGGTGGTGGTAAACCTACAGGGAACACAAAATAATGTCAAGGATATAAATAAAAAATTAAAAAAAAATTTCTGGGACATCCTGCCCTCACCCTGTCTAGTAGTCAAGAGAGCAAGCCTCCATCCTATATGCAGAAATCTGTTATCTGAAGATCAAATCAATCTTTTCAGATCCACTAATGATTAAAAAGTCAGATAAAGATTTAACAATGGTTACCCATTTTTGCATCTCTACAGTGTGTTCTTTGTGAAGGAAGGAATTAAATGGTGCATTGCCTTTCTCTAGCAACAACTTTAGGTAGGACAACTTAGAACTAGAAATCTCTCATGTCAGTAATTTACATTTTTTATAAGATTTATTTATGCATACAAACTGGGGTATAGGCCAGAGGTGTGGGGGGGAGGGTGAGAGAATTCACCAGAGAAAGAGTGGGGAGCAGAATAGGCAGAGCTACTGAATACACTGCTGAGCAGTGGGTTAGACAGGAGAGGTCTGCTGTACCATATGGGTAACTACCTGGCTGGGGATCACACTCATGCTGCAGTGGCTGCTGATAGCTTCACAATGCTGAGACTTAACCCCTTGCACCACAAGAGAGGTCCTAATTTACATTCTTAATGTCACGCACCGTTTCTACCTATGTAATCTAAATTCAAACTTCTATTTACTGAAAAACTCTTACAGAGTAAAATCTGTTGGACTGCTTCCTGGCTTCAAATCCTCACTTTGATTATCTAAAAAACTCTTTGTCTATCAGTGAGACTTTTTTTTTTTTTTTTGCAGTTAACAAGTAAAATCTCAGACCCTTCACAGTTTATGATACTCCCTCACTATTTAAATGTTCCACACATGAAAATTATTATCTCCAACTAGAGGAAATCTTAGGAAACACTATAAACAAGAAGGAAAGCCTTTTTGAGAAATGGAACATTGATTAATAAGGCTAAATTCAGAACACTGAGGAAAGGCCCAACCAAAGTGAAAGAATCAATAAGAACACATATCCAAATCTGATTTCTGAATCTATGCTGCATGTTGACACTGTCTAATTTGCAAATAACCTACATCATTTTCATAATTGCCACTTCTAATAATTTATTTTCTTATATGACTACCTGAGAGTTTTAAGAATGATGCCACTATGACGATGTACAATTGGAATACAGAAATTAGAGCTTCTCTGTGCCTTGGATTGAGAATGGATTAGAGTCAGCTGGCTATGGATTTCCAAATAGTCAGAGGCCACTTGGGCATTAGGAATAAATCCATGTAACAAGAGCTAGAGTTGAACGTTTCTGTCAAGTAAAGGTCATACACTATAGCATTGTGCTCCATGAAAAATACAACACTCATTTGAAAAACCAAATTTTAAACAGCCCATGAATGGCCTGTAGAATGGCCTCTAGCCCCCTTATTTAGAAAAAGAAATCTGTAGTATTGCTCACCCTAGAAGCTCAGTTAAAATTGTTTTTATTACTACTACACTATCACTCCACAGATTACACTGGTCAACAGTGAGATCATAACTGACTTAAAAAGGCTCTAATCTGTAGTATCTTGGTGTGCTGAACCTGAATATAACCCTGAAAATTTTTTATTAGCTCTCGTTTTGAAGATATTTCATGTAATTCATTTTATATGTTTCACCGTGTAAATTTATCCAGTAGGACTGCAACAGCATCCTAAATCAGCCTAGAATGATGTAATGTTGCATTGCATTGCATAATGCCATCATGCACACAGCATCTAGAGTTGAGTGCACCATTTTCTGATGCAATGCAATACTATTGCTAGGTGGCTGCTGAAGTAAGCTGATGTCAGCAGTGCACTCTAGAAAGCCCTGTCGGAAAGATTGAGCATTGAAAATATTTCAGACTTTGTGCAAGACTACTGTTCCATAGAACTGTTATTATTTTATCCATTTAGGCACAATACAGAACAGTAATGCCTCGAAAGGGCATTAATAGCGTGGACAATTTCTGCTCTGTTTGTGGGGAAGTGACATTTGTCAACCAGAAGAAAGTATCCCTTCTCAAGTGAAGAAGGCTTATCATCTTTACTTTGGATGCAAGGTTGGTGACCAAGACAAGCTTTGGGTGCCACATGTATGCTGTGCTCCATGTACAACACAGCTTTCACAGTGGTTAAATGGCAAAAGACCATCCATGCCATTTGCAGTCCCCATGGTGTGGAGAGAGTCAAGCAACCACATAAAAGACTGTGACTTCTGCTTGGTTCCTCCTCTTTCCGGCAGAATAACGAAGCAAAACAAGTCGAGAATAGTCTACCCAAACATTCCATCTGCATTGAGATGACAGGTTCAACAACTTGCTGCAGGGTGATGCGAAACAAGCATGGAATGCTTTTTGCCTAGTGTCTACAAACTTTCTTGGGAATTTTAGGGCAGAAAACTACAAGGAACTAGTAGAAGACATGCTGATCCAGTATCAGAAACTTGGCTGCACTGTCTCTAAAGATCCGCTTGCTTCATTCCCATCTGGATTTCTTCCCTGAAAACTGTGGTATAGTTAGTGATGAACATGGCAAACGTTTTCATCAAGATATCTCATCAATGGAACAAACATACCAGGGCAAATGGTCCACAACAATGCTGGCTGACTACTGCTGGACACTCCCCAGAGATGCTACTGAACAGCTGTACAAGAGACAAGCGAAGAAATCTAAGAAGTACTCTATGACTTGATTTTTTACAGGTATTAACCATAGGCCTATTACTATTGGCATGCATTTCGTGATGTAAACATCCATTTATTGCAGATTACAAAAAAACTGAGCCAAAATTAGAATTTGACTGTCATATTCGTGTTAAGCACATGAAAGTTGATAGGAAATGACTAATTTTATTTCAGTGATATGACTTTTGTACAATTTGTTGACCAGTGTTATCTGTGGTACAATGTATAACTTCCATCATTTTTAAAAAAAGTAGAATGACACTTAATTCTTAGGCAGTAAAATCCAAATTTGAGAAATCAAAACTTTTCTTGACCTGAATCTTTGAATTCCAAATAGGCACATGATTATCAACTAAATGTTGAAATTTTTCTATTCTCTTTCCCTAACTTTTTTTAATTTTACAAGACAATTTTGGATGCCCTCATGCTGAGTCTCATCACCCATCAGAACAGTTAAATTAAAAACATCTGACATACTTGGCTTATGAATTCATTTTCATAATGTTCAAATATCCACATCAAAGCTCAGTGCCTGATAAGTGGGCTTTTTTTAATAAGCATATTATAAGCCAGCAGGAGTCATCTTGCTAGTTACATTTTCATGCAAGAATTAGACATTAGAAGATTCCTAGGTCAGTGTAATCAACTCTAATTTAAACTTTTTTTTATATAAAACTTAGCAACTTCTAAAAATGGACTATGAGGACTTTCAAATGGGATGGAAAATGGCAGGGAAAAACATTGTATTATAATGTTTAATGATATCCTCAAGCCCCAAATAAAATATACCAGTAATATCAATAAATAAAATATAAAAACTAAGACAGGTTCATAAAAATTATATTCTACCAATTTTTCCCCTCTCTCCTCCAAACACTAAAATTTGGACATCAACTAAGTTTCTCTTATTCGCTTCATCCTCAACCTCAGTTAGACTCTCACCCCTAAAAGCCTTGTTAACTACAAGCCTCCATAATTTATCTCAAATGCCATTCTCCAGGTATCTCTGCTTACTCTAATCCTCAATCCTGTTAATACCAGAAGAATTTTCCAACAGTCACTTAACATAGTCCACATGGTCCATGCCATATAACATGTTTTTAATAACTTTTCAAATATGTGTTTCAGGAAAAATAAAGCCAGTAATGGAAAAGTAATGAGGTATTGTTTTCCACCAGAAGACCAGATAATTTCTACTGAGGAAGTGACATTTGAACAAAAATTTAAAGACAGAGGAGTGAAACTGAGTGAGTTAGGGGGCTGTGGCCAAGGCCATGGCCCCATTAGAAATACCTAGAACCACTGCTGGTATATTGGCAGATGCAGTGAATGGAGGACAGAGTATAGTTGAGTTCAAGGGATTCACAGTATAGGACAAATTTTTTCAAAGCATCATTCTATCTTCAGTGTTTCCCTCTATTTTCTGGTTGAACACCTAGAGCAAATTTCAGAACAGGGAGAGATAAGACTTTCACATGCTATCACAGAATTTAAAACTAAAGGACCATTTTTAACTCAGTGGAAAAATCAAATCCCCAGGGCTCTAAAGACTACTGAAAGAAAACTCAAATTTTATTTGTCCTTAACAAAAGGATAAACTCAGTAAAGGCATAATCAAAACACTAAATGAGGAAGAACTGTGTAAAAGACAGTTACTGCTATTAATGGTCATGGTAGTTGTTCTAGGGAAAGAATACAGTGTGTGGTTATCTTACAATGTGTTAAACTACATAAAACAAAAGATAGGGTAATTTGCTTTACAGTGCTAACCACAGCAAATGATAGCAGGGGTCTCAAAGCTTATTTGTAGCAATTACACATTTTACTCAGAATGTCATTTTACTCTTATCGGGCTTGCATATAATTCCCCTAAAATATTAACAGTCCTGTACATCAAAAGTAAACACACTATTTTCATTACCTTATGCTTTATGTAGTTAATAACTAAGAATCTACACATGCCCACACACAAATAGCTTGGAAATCTTTAAGAAATAAAGAAAATGTTTAAAAAACTTGGTTCATTTTCTTACCCAGACAGGTAACTACATGAAATCCAATTTGTGCCCAACAAATCAGGGTTTTGTTGTTTTTTGAATTCTCTAATTATATATATATATATATATATATATATATATATATATATATATTTGAAATAGAAATGAGACAGCTAGCAACAAGACTAAGCTTTGAAAAATCATAAAGCAAATATTTCAAAGAAAGTAAATGCTCTCCCTGGAACACTGCACAGTGCTTAGCTGGCATGTTGTCAGCAAACAAAAATAAATTCAATGTTATCATTTATAACAGAGTACACAACATGATAAAGCAGAATTTAGACGGAATAAAGAAATGATCCTAAAACGCTTGAGACAATTTCCAAAAACACTTTAGGACTAGAATAGCCTTGCATCATTCCTCTTTTCTAAAAACTTATTTGTTGCCAGCCACTGAAATGAGAAACAAGCCCTGTTGGTATTATTAAAAGCCAAATAAATGGAAGAAAACTAGGAAATCTCATTCAGCATTGCCAACAGCTTCAACTCATTATGGCTATCTCCATAAAGCAGTGAATAATTCAATAATTATATTGTTTCCAATAATGTACCTAAATATATTTCAGCACCAATAATTGTGGTTTGTTACCCTATAAATATGTTGCATGGGAAATTTCTTGTAATTCAAACATCTTCATCTTAATAGTCCATATAATTTGACTATTAAGTTAAATAATCCAGTACTGTAAGAAACTGTATGTAAAAACAAAATACCTGAAAATTCTTTTTTTTTTTTTTAATTTCTAGCATTCCCTCCTATAGCCAATGTTGGTAAACTTTGCTTAATTGTCCTAATTCACCTGGGACTGCCCTATTTTCCCTCCCTAATGAATTTGTTATAGACTTATTTTCATGGTCTCTATTTTCTGCTTAAACACCCCCTCCAATACACTTACATGCCAGATTTTTAATTGGCTGTTTTGCTGATTAAACTATTACATAAAATAAGTCTAAAACTTTGGCTCTTTCTGAAGTTCTCCTACTGCTCACTGCCCAAAATATTTCTTTCCAATTTTCATCTTAATTTCTCAGGGAGACATCTCACAGGAAAATGTTAAGTCAACAAAAAAGTGACATAGAGGGCCCCCCTGGTGGCACAACAGATTAAGTCACAGCACTATGAAGCTAGCCAGAGACACCGAAGCACAGGTTTAATACCCGGCCAGGTTGCTGACCCACATGGCGCAGCAGACCTCTCCTGTCTTGCCTGCTGCTCCCCTCAGCAGTGTATTTCAGCCGATCTGCCTGTTCTCTGGTGAGCAGTGTATTTCAGCCCCACTCTGTCTCTGGTGAATCCTCTCACCACCCCATACCTCTGGCCTACACCCCAGCTTGTATGCATAAATAAATAAATCTTTAAAGAAAAAAATGATATATACTATGAACAATAGTAAGTGACAATCCATGAAATGGGTATTTCAATTGTGTTTACAATGATAACATCTTGTATATGGATTTTAATTGGTAATACCAACCGCAAGAGAAGAACATGGAAAATTCAGATATAAGTTCCAAGTATAAAGTAGCAAAAAGTTCAGAAAGATACATGTAACACACATGAAGAAGGGAAGGGCAATACCATAAAAATGAAAATTTACCATATTAAAATAAAAAATTTAGGATGAACACTATGTCATAGGAAATTCTGCTCTGCAATAAAAGTCAAATACATGAAATCAAGAGAATTAGACAAATATTATTCAGAAAGAAACCAAAAGGATATCTTTGTGAGCAGGGGATTTGCAGTTAAGGTTTAATTTCTGAAGGGAGCAATGACTGAGATCATATGGGAAAGAAAAGGGTTGATGTTACAATTAAAATTAAAACATTGAGACCATAAGCTAAAGAATACCAGCCTGGTACCTGACTGTCAACTCTCCCACAAACCTAAAATATAAATCTTAAGTAAATCAACTGTTCATAACTCCATGATGCCTCCCAGACCTGTCTTTTGCCATCAATACATGAAGGTACCCAAAAGCGGAAAGGTCAGCGAATCTACATTGCAATCATTTTTTGTACTTTAAAAAGTAGATCACATTATTGTACAAATGAGAAAATTTTTCAGAGTGAATTTAAACTACAAATAATTAAACTAAGATAAGGACAGATATGAAATGTAAAATATTCGAGGAAAACAGAAACATTTTGTTTCTGCATATGCATTTTTTTCATATTGGTTTACAATACTGTATATCATTTAGAGGTAAAGGATCATACCCTTAAGGTGCATGTTACCAAAACCACATTACCACCAAGGCATCAAAAGTCCTTCACCATAATCCATTGTGCCTCCCACCCTGCATTATTTTCTCCCTTTCCGTCTGGAGAGCCTCAGATGCTAGGATTTATTATTGGTTTAGTATTATCTGACCTTTTGTTTTGTTTCTGTATATTCCACAAATACAACCATTATTTGTTTTTCTTCTTCTGACTTATTTCACTTAGCATAACTTCAGTTCCATCCTTGTTGTTGCAAGTCAAGAGTTTGTTTTATAGGTGAGTAGTATTCCATTGTGTGCGCGTGCGCACACCTTCCTAATCCATTCATCTGTGTTTGGGCACTTAGATTGTTTCATAGCTTGGTTACCGTAAGTAGTGCTGCAGTGAACACAAAAGGGCATATATCCCATAGAATTAGTGATTTTGCATTCTGTGGGTAGATACCAAGGAGTAGAATTGCTGACACATGTGGTAGACCTATTTTTAATAGTTTGAGAAACCTTCATGCAATTTTCCACAGGGTCTGTACCAGTCTATATTCCCACCAACAGTGTTAAGAGTTCTCCACATCTAAAAATAGAAGTTGGGTTTCAGCTTTTAGTTTGATGTAGTCCCATTTGTTAATACTCTCTTTGTTTCTCTTCTTAGAAATTAGTCCACAATTTATCACTGAAGCCACGGTCATGAAATGTTTTGCCTATATTTTCTTTAATGCCTTTTTATGCTTTCTAGTCTTACACTCAAGTCTAACAGTATCAATTCTTCCAACCAATGAGCAGAGATTACCTTTTCATTTTTTTTGCCTTCTATTTCTTTTAACATCTTATAGTTTTCATTGAATTTACCTCCTTTGTTAAGTTTACTCTTAGGTATTTAATTCCTTTGATGTGATTGTAAGTGGATTTGTTTTCTTGATTTCTTCCTCATCTAGCTCATTGTTTGCATACAAAGGTACAAATGGCTTTGCATATTGATTTGTTATTACCCTTTTTTTGTGTTATTATTATTTCTTTTAGAAATCCACACTAGTGTGGATCTGCTAAGAAGCCAAACCCCCTACTTCCCACAGGGCAGAAGAATAATAAAATTTCAAATTTAAACACAAGGGTAATGGGAATCTGTGCTGTACTTCTTGTCTAGAATCGTGGGCAATCTTGCAGTGTAACTGTTGAGTCATCCTGGCACTGCGACAACATAGAGATGATGGTGTGAGATTTCAGAAGCAGATTAAATCCTAACAGTAACTGCCCCAAACTTTTTAATACCCAGAGTTGCATGAGAGTAACCAGACTTTCTAGTGCCCTCAAGAAGAATGTAGAAATTTGTAGCAAAAAGAGTCTTAAGGATTCAAAGTGACAGAGAAAATCTAATACTGGACCAGAATGAAAGGCAGAAGTGAGAGTGAGAACCCTGCAATGTCCATCTCAGTAACTGCCATCATGAACGGCCATATGGAGGTGACTTCATCAGTGCCATAAGGCAAAATTAACATCTTAGAAATTTGGTGGGAATTAGAGAAATAATTAGAAAAGGAAATTATTCTGAATACTAATTTAACCATAAAAGATTAAATTGACATTCTGTGAAGCTAAGGCTATAATGTTTTGCCATCAGAAGGAATGAGGGCTCAAAATTGAAACTGGGTTGCAGAAAAATAAAATGATATTTTGCATATTGTGCATTGTGGTCAAATGAAATCAGAACATGTTATCATTCAATCATTTCATAACATTCATTGAGCACATGTCAGAAACTAGAAGCTGCTACTTTCAGGAAAAACAGTAAGACAGGGTTCCTGCCCTTCTCAAGTTTGCAAAGTACTGGTTGTGACAAGAAATTACAATAAACAATAAAAGGTATGAGATGAAAGAATTTAAGAGTCCAAGGGGAGCACCCTGGAGGAATTAATTAATCTAAAATTTAGAGAGAAAAAGTTAGCAGTTATCTGACTAAATTTCAGGAAGACAAAACGTATAGTTAAAAGGTACAGAGTAAAGCAGTTTGGTGGTTATCAGCTACGGCTGGTCAAAATCACCCACAGAACTTTTGAAAAATGTACAACCAATTGAATCAAAACGACTGTGAGAGGGTGCCAGTATAATCACCCAGATGTGGTTGTAAAGCACAACTGAGCATTGAGAAACTATTGACTAACTCACTACTAAGGTGTAGTCTGTGATCAGTATCACCTGGGCGTTCACAGAAATGAAGAATGGCAGGTCTCTCCCCAGATCTACCAATTCTGAATGTGGATCCTAACAAGATCCCTCGGAGATTGAGAAGCCCTGGGCTAGACAACAATTCAATTGGTAAACTTTAGTAAGATATGATGATATTATCCTGATGGCAAACAGAAGATAATTAAAAATTTAAAGTTAAATTGTTGACGAACCTCAAATCTTTGTCTGTAACTTAGTGACCAATGTTACTCAGTATGGTCCTTACTGAAAGACAAACTATTACAGGACCATGACAAAACAAGTAAACCGATATAGGCTAAAGAATCTACTGGTTACATTCCAATATCCCTCAAGTGAGTACCAGAAACCCAGAGGCTATGAATTTTACTCAAGTTCTGTCACTGACTTTTTAACACATATATCTATTTCCTGTATTTTTCATCCAGGCAGCATTTTGCAGAAAATCCTCAACACTGAGAAAATGATTACTCCTATGCCCCCTAGTAGATAAATGACACAATCCTAACCCTGTAGTAATTTGATGTTCAGCGGGTTTTCTTCAGTTCCTTAAAAGACTGGCTTGCTGTAGACAGCTCTTTACCAATTCATTCTCTTTTTCCAGTTCAAGCACTGCTAGAGCAGACTGTCTCCTATAGAGTAAACCGAACTGACATTTTATTCATCCACTAGCAGCCACCCAACCCTATCTGGACAAGCAGTTTCTCATTGAATGGAAAACTCCAATATATTTTTTCCCCCTGCAGTGTTTATTAGTTGTTTTCAAGCTGTTGAAATGGTCTTGGTCATACGATTGAAAGTAATCCCTCACTCTTCTTCCCCACCACCATTGTTCTTTGAAACTCAGCTCCCAGTCTGCTTTTAGGTTTGTTTTATCATCCAGTCACTATCAATAAAATCAAATTTATGAAGTTCTTTTGTGTAAACACTGCAAGACACTGGACAAAAATCAGCACAGGAATAATGGAGAAACAATCATTTAAGCTCAATTAAATTAAGGAATTTATAGGTTCACATCAAAGTATGATTAGAGAAAAGGCTTCAGAGGAATTCAACCAACCCAAAGACTTGTTTTCAAGTTGCCTTCCTCAGAATCTAACTTCAATGTGATAGACCAACAACAGCAATAGCTAAAGAAATGGAAAAGTTTTCTAGAAAAAATTTCTGCCTCAATTTCCACATCTTAGAATAAATGAAAATATTTCATATTTGTAAGAGACTAGATGATGAAAAAAGATGACAGTGAGAAATTCTAACATCAGTGAGGACTAAGAGTTTTTAAAGGTGATGCCATGTATTTCAAGTCTACTTTATGGCTGGATTCCCCTTTGGTTACATCTTCAGCAAAAGTCTGTTGAGCACAGTCTTAGGTTAACAATGCTTTGAGAAATGAGGGAAGAAGAGCCCAGTGTGTCAAGCATTTTGAAGATAACAGCCAGCAGAGCAACTGTTACCAGTTAGCAGAGGAGGAAGCTGTGGTGTGGTTCATGCAGGAGTGCACATAACCAAAGGCCTAGTTTTACAAAACCTATCAGAGAAATGTTTGGGGAGGAAGTAGGCTAGATCCAGAATTTTATACCATAGGCTATCCAAGTGGTAATGATGTGGGATCCAACACTCTTTATGGAAAATGACATTATGCAACATAATTTAATTTTCACCATCACTACAAGGTAAGTATTATTATGGTTTCCTACTTGGAGATGAGAAAATTGAGCCATAAAGAGAAAATAAGCAATTAGTCCAAAGTCACATAGTAAGGCACTGACAGAACCAGGATGGGAGCCCACATGGGACTGCCTCTCATTTCTGATCTGTCCATCTCCCTTGCCAGCCCTCCAGACATCCATGTGAATGCACAGGAGTCCTTCACACCTAACTTGGACGCCATTTGGTACTATGTGTCTAATGGCAAATTCACCACATCCAGGATGAAAAGTTAGCATTCTACACTGCCAGAGCAAATGAAAATGCCAAATCTATAAATTCCATGAGCACAAGACCATGTCCCTTTTCTATCTATGTCTCTCTGTGACGAAATCTGCCAAAAATTACTTAATAAAAGACTAGTACATTAAGGGAAAGTTTGATCTGACCATTTTTAAATGAATATCCATAGCTAATCTTCTTTCTCCATCAACTCTAGAAGAGAATGTTCACACTGGAAATAACTGATAAAGTTCACTTTAAAAGAGGCTTTTCTTGACTTAAAAAATTAATATAACTAATTCCCAGTCTTACAGAAAAAAAATAGAAATTACAGATAAGAGAAAAAAATGAAACTTCCTATAATCCCAGAGCCTAGAGATATATTGTATTAGCACTCTAACACAGAGCACTCTTTGCTATGATTAATGCCCTGAATTGGAGCAAGACTATCTCAAAGAACCACTGGGTTTGTGCAGAGACTGACCCAGCCCAGGTATGGTCCCGGTCCTCACTGGAAGGCCAGACTCTCAGCTCTGGAGGGGCTGATTTCAGAATCATCACAGGAGAGCAACAGTAACAATTGCAGTTGCAAAATCTCTGCAAACATTGTCCTCTAGCTCTTTTATCCCAAAGTATTTGGAGTTGTAAATTCCTTTTTGGACTGACTAAATCTTACTATTTCTTGCTAATTCAGAAGAAATAGGGACTGTTTCCTTCCCAAAAGATTTACTGCACTCACTGCCAAGCAGGCGAAGAAGTGATCAAATTAGATGTCATTTGAAATATGAAAGCTCTGCTTTTATTTGCACTTTAAGTTGGGCCCTTTACATAAAGTATGCTACAATTACTATTCTAATACATAAATTTCTGCAACCTAAGAGGCGTAGTTTTTGTATTACTTTGTCCCCAGTGTATACAATGGTACCTGGTTCATAGCAAATAATTGAAGTAACTCATCAGAAAAAGGTTTTGGAAGGGGAACTGCTGCCCCAAAAGCCTCTTTTGTTTGTTTGGCTTTCTTTTTATTTAAATGAAGTATAAGTACTTTACATCCCTCTTAATTTTTTCACAGTATTGGATTTCTCCACTCAGGTGATATTACCATGGTTCTCCCATCACCAAAGCACCCATGGGCCTCCACCATAGTCATCAATTGTGCTCTCCCGCCTCATATTCTCCTCTCCTCCTCTTCCTTTACCGCTCCTCCTGCAGCAAGAAGCTACCATTAATGCTTTAGAGTCATATTGTCAAAATACCCACAAGACCTACAAGAAATACTAAGGTCCTTAGAGGTGAATGGCTCCAACTTAGTTCTCCAATCCTCTATTTTTTTCTCTCACTTGCTTTAATAATAAAGCAATTTAGGAGTTCTCTCAGGTAACTTTTTTTCAAGGACATCTATTTCATTGTAAACAATTACTGTTTATCACAGCACTTGTTAAGCACTCCATACTCATCTCATTATCTGATTCTGACAACTGAACTTTGTTATAATGTCTACCTTATAAAGAACTGCGTCTCTGAGAAGTGAAATGGTTGCTTAAATTCACATAACTACTAAGGAGCAGAGTCTGGATTTAAATGGTAGTGTGTTATTTTTAAACCCCAGGCTCTTATCCACTACTTGGCACATCTGATAAGGAACTTGGAAAATATGGATGGCCTCAAATAAAGGTAATGGGAACGTGAACTTTTACTAGGCTCTAATGTTTAGCAGATGCAACTTGTGTTCCTTGATTACACTGACTCCCTATGAAGCAGATCTTCAAGCAATAAAGCTGAAGTTCCCAGGAGATGCCAGTGTTGCTGATATTTTTATATCAGGTCCCAGATAACATGTCCACATGGCAAGGCAGAAATGCTTACTGAAAACACGTGATAATCCTTGTCACCCAATGTGGGAAACTTCCTCCTCCCTCACTAGCCCTGTAACCTTGGGAAAACCAACCTAATCTCATTAACAATCAGCTTTCCTCATGCAAAATAAAGATATTGTCCCCCTGATTCAGTTTGCCTGCGGTGATTGTAATTTTTAGCCTGTATATACCACAGGGTGAACAAAATGGAAAAAGCATAACCCTGGACTCTACTGTCAGGGGTAGGCTTCAAGGACACAGGGCAGAAAGTATCCCAGAACCCATATTTTTGCCCTGCGGGGAGGGATCTATTCTCAGTTTAACCTTAGCCATGAAGTCCTTTGAAGTGAATGGATTACAACAAAATACCCACACTTGTTTCATCCCCACACAGCAGCAAACCCCACCCATAAAGTAGGAACAAGCACACTTGGTTTCAATAACCAATAACCTGCTGTCATCAGTCATCAGATTATTCTGTGACTAATACAGTATATCAAAAGACCAAAATTCTGTTAAAAACATAAAGGTAATACTTAATATGGACGTTGTGAAACATGAGTAGAGAGAATGAGGACAAGCAGTCTGCTCTTTCGAGGGGAAATCTTGCCTTAAAAACCATTTGAAAATATGGCTGCTCCGAGTAGATGGTATGAAAAAGGTTAGAAAGAGGAAATAAGGAAGGAAATCAACACTATTTAAGTAGCTATTTCATGCTATGAATTTTGCAATTATCATTATTGAACATGGAGTCTAGCAAGGCTGAGATCGGCCATCCCACCTTATCCTGCCCCCAGATACTGGAGAAAAAGCAGGGTGAACCATCAAAGATAGTCTCCAGCAGCAAATTGAAGTGTCAGCCCTAACAAAAGATTTGGTTTTTTTTTTTTTTTAATTCTGACATTAGAAATTTAGTTATAGATATGTTTGGTTATAAACTTGGCCATTTATAAGTACAGGTACACATTTGATTACAATTTTGCTGTTAGGCCTGCAATTTAATTAGCACGCTAATTTAAAGATTTAATCTGAATAATCTTTAAGTGAAATAAAAAAAGAAAAAAGAGCCAATATCATTAGAGTCCTCAATGAATGGGTAACAAGTTTCCTGAAAATAAATTTTATCCCTATTAATTTTCATAAAATTGCTTAGTGTTTTATTAGCCAGGCTAACATCTTCCCAGAAAAAATGTTATGAATAATGTTGCACAAAAAAACATTCTGTCTGAAATGAGGTTTGGGGGCATTTTTCCCATGGCTAAGGATTTTCACCAGTTTCCTTAGTGAAGAAAAACTTAGCAAGTTAAAAGTAAACAACACTCATATAAGCACAGTTTGCTATATAAAACTTGCAATATAAAAGTACTTTATGTAACAAGCAAGAGAATTGCTATAAGTGGGTTCTTCAGCAGTTAGAGTTACAATAGAGAGCGCCCTACTTGACTATTTCTGCTAAGGTTTAACTTGTAGGTGACAAGGGTAGGTAGCACCTCCTATAACATTCTCAGTAGGTCAGTTTCTGTCCTGAGGGGATATATGCTACAGCAGAAAACAAACTGGCAGTTGGAGTGAGCTCAAATCTACATTTTCTTCCCTTTTAATCATTGTCCATACTTCACCTTCTGACTCTTCAGAGCTAGACCTAGTTAAGACAGTATTTTAGGGTTGAAGAGGTTCTCTCTCTAGCTGGCTACCTCAAATACATTTAATAGAATAGAAGGTCCTAAATCCCACCTTTGGAGATAAAAAGATTGAAACGCAAGGAACTAGGATCAAGAGTACACAATATTGGGCCTCCCTAGTGGTACAATGGGTTGAGCGCAGCGCTGTTGAGCTGTCGGCAGCTACGACGCAGGTTCGATACCCAGTCAGGGAGATTCCCACATGGCATAGCAGACCTCTCCTGCCTCTCCCGTTGCTCCCCTCAGGAGTGTATGTCGGTCGATCTGCCTGTTCTGCTCCCCGCTCTGTCTCTGCTGAACCCTCTCACCATCCCACACCTCTGGCCTACACCCCAGCTTGTATGCATAAATAAATCTTTAAAAAAAAAAAAGAGTATACACTATTGATGAGTTTCTTTCACCAAGCAAATATTTCAGCTCTTTTTGATTTAAGGAGGACTCAAATGAAAGACATACAGGAAGGTTAAGGTTGCTACAGTTTACTGTAAAAAGAAGTAGCAACATAAACTGGGGCAGTTGCATGACCCCAAATCAACTTTTCCAGCTTCACAACTGGACTATAGGGAGCCCTGTTGGAATCAGCTCTACTCAGGTCAAAAACAACAAGCTGGCAGAGAGAAAGTTCTCTTATCCTACACACAGAATATGTTTATCCAAAAGCAGATAATCTTTAGGTAAGGTAGGAAAAATTATCTTCTACTGAAACCAAGTGGAAGAAAATTATCAAACATGAAATTTCCAGAACATTGAAAGGTACTTACAGAGTTAAAGAGGACCCAGAGAGGCCTGGCTATAAGCTACACTCTATTACTGAACTTCTCTAAAGTCCACTCTCCTGCAAAATGGAGCTCATAGCACACCTCATACAAGTGAGAAATTGTTAAGTACTTAGCATGGTGCCCAGGAGATAGCACTGCACCAGTCAGCTATTGGTGTACAACAAATATCTCACACATGTTATGGCATAACAGTAATAAACTTTCATTTTCATAATCTTAAGTCTGGAGTTGACTAGGGTGACAACCTCGAGGTACAGGTGGGCAAGTTGAGCAGGTGCCAATCCACATGTCTCCCTTCTCCTGGGACCAGCAGGCTTCCCAGCTCTGTTCTTATGGCATAGACTGAAGTATATTTCAAGTATTTGCTTATATAATATCTACTAACATCCCATTGTCCAAAGCCAGTGGTATTATATGGCAAACTCAGCACCATAGGACCTGAGAGGAGGAAAGGAGTCTTTGCTGAATAATCACAAAGTATTACAGTCAATTCTCCTATTTATATTAATTCATATCCTTACTATATGCAAAGCAGACATATCCACCCCTGCATCCCAGGACCCTTAAATGCCTCACCTAATCACAACATCATGTTCAAAGTCCAGTACTTTGTAAAATATTTCAGGCCTAATTGTAGCTTCATGATTCAGAGACCCCTTAATGAAATGACAAGTTATCTGACCAGTACACACCCAACAGACAAAGGTAAACAGGGTAAGAATAAAAGGGGTAAGAACTCCCATCAGAAAAGTAAAACAGGAGGCATGTAATTGTTATAGTGCACCCCAATAATCACGAGGCAGAGGAGCAGTCAGATAAAGGCCTTTATTAATACTCAGCCATACCCACAGCTGGCTGGAAGTCCCATCCGCAGAATATCAATGCTGAGGACTGCACCAGCGGCCGGCTCAAGGCCCCATCCACAGAAGTGCAGCCCCGAAGCAGGGGTCAGTAGGGGCTTTATACCTGCCCCCTCCACATTCTTACAGTATAGCTACTAATTCCATAAAAGGCAAGCAAGCTAGCTATGTTACAGAAGCAAAGCAGAGCAGTTATGCCACGTAGCCAGAGACTGGGTCTTATCTGGGGCTAGGGAGGTGTTTACTTTGAAGAGAACGACCTTGCATAAATGGCTGGGTCTGTCCTCTTGCTGACCCAGGCTGCCTTGGAGTGGGGGTGAGGGTCTGCACTATCTCATTCACTATAACATAATAATCACTGCATCATAAACACTCTGAAATCCCATTGGAAATATGTTACCAGATCCCACTATTCTGAGGGTGGCAAATGTTTCTTATTACACTGCGATTCTGCTCCGGAACAGACTCCTCCTTGATTTCTTGACTTCTATGGCTCTGCCCTCTTGGGGTCAATCAATCTCCATCACTTTGGGAGAGGGCATTGGAAGACAGACTATTTTTTGGACACTAAGTTCATCCTGATTCCTGACTGAAGAAACCTGGGGGTCCCAGGACCTTCTCATAACTTCAGTTATTAACTAAACTTTTCTCTACATGAGTAAGGGACTACCATCCATACTTACATCATTCATACAGAATATATCAGAAGTAGATGAAGGCCTTCAAATGCAGACATTAATCTTGTAGATGTGTTCTCAGACTATGGTGAAGTCGAAGATATTATAGGGAATTTACAAAGACTCGCAAAGATACAGCAAAAGGAGCAAAATTAATGATAACATTTCAGGCAAAAAAAAAAATCTGTTCTTGGTGCTGGTATTCCCAAAGCAATAAGGAAAACTTAATAAAGAGCTGTAGAAAATATTCATGGACCAATTTGCTGCAACACAGTGGGCATTATTGATGAATGAGAAAAACTACCAGTGATTATACCTGGGACCTTGGTGTGAGGAGAGCAATTAGCAGGCACTCAATTAAAAAAATCTGAAGGAAAGGAACGTTTCATAATGGATTCCATGCAATTATGTGAAACTATACCTTCTCAAAAGAACACTGGGGAGCAGAAAATGATTCAATGTTATCAGTAGACCTTCCTAGATTGACATAAGGAATTATAAATAAAGTGAACTAGAACTACCTAAAATTCTACTTTGGATCCTGCCTTTCTCATTCGTGGCATACAGAAGTAGCTTCTGATTTCATCCCCAATAAAACGAAAAATCAAAATCTAATCAGATACCCACACACCAGCCCCATGCAACCACAGACCATTCCTTGATACTTTTGTTTCTTTCTCAATTCAATCTAGTCCTTTTGCCCTTTATTACCTCCGAACTGGACATGACAGTAGAATGGTTCCAGCAGCTTTGCTTGTGTCCTACTGTCTTTCAAAACCTTGTCCCAAGGCTGTTCCCTCCATTAAGCCTTTTCGAGTTACATTGTTCAGAATGACCTTTTTGGTTTCTCCATCATTTGGGAATAATCACTGCTCAAGGTATTTTACTAGCATCTGAAATATCAAAATCTGTTACTCGTGCTGGGCAGCAAGACCCCTGGATTGCATGTGGGCTTTGGCCCCCTTGACCCCTTGCTCCCTGTTCGAAATTCTATTTAAGAGTCTACCAATTTAACCACATATAAAATGATTCTGACTTACCAACATGCCGAGACCTCAGACAGATACAGTTGACCCTTGAACAATGTGGACATCGGGGTGACCACAGCCCCTGACACAGATGTAAATCCTCTTGTACCTTCAAGGTGACCCTCGGGACAAACCGCAGCTTCCACCTCGGGGGTTTAATTAGCCAACAGCTGTGGATGGCAGGCCCCTGCAGGCCGAGTTGCTGAGAGAAGAAAACTGGTGTTTACCAGGAGCGGTGCAGTTCAAACCCGTTTTGTTCCTGGGCAACTATATAGCCGTCATTCTGTTGACCTGATCCGGTTCTTGATTATTCTAAACCATAGTTTTACAGCCAGTCCCAAAATCTCTAAACCTTTGTGTAGCGCCAGCGAGGCACGGAGCAGGTTTTCTATGATCCGGGCAGGCGGGTAAAGGAAGAGTCCTGGAGCCCTCGGTGCCTTTTTCAGGCTTTACTGCTCTTTCTACACCATTTGTAGTGAGGCGACCAGGTGCAGGGCAGGCAGCGGCGACTGGGGGCCAGGAGGATGCAGGCCTCCTAGCCCCCAGGGAATCCTCACTCCTCTGGGCTCTCCGGCGTTCTCTTGGTCTCTTCGCTGGTCTCTACTGGGCTCAGCCACCCCGTCCTCCGCGCTCTGCGCCCTGCGCCCGCCCTTATGCGCTCAGTCTCCAGGCCCAGGCGCGCCCACTACGCAGGCGCACACCGTCCTCCAGGTGCCGCCATCAGGCGCGCATGTAAGACCGCAGGTGACGATCATTGATGCTAATGGCGGGAGAGCGAAAAACCTGATAATTTCCGTTTGCCCTACACCCTCAGAACAATCTTTCCATATAATTTCAAGGGAAATATTACAGGCAAAATACTACTAGCAATAGTAGTCATGGGGACTCTTTTTTTCCCCTTTTGGTCTTTGGTGGCATTGTTTCTTTTATTTTACTATTAAATTTATTTTTTTTTCACATCATTGTTCATTTGGGGAGAGTATTTGATTACTCCCCTCAGGTGTAGTCCCCATAGCTCTCCCACCACCACACGCCCGTGACCCATCACCATTGTCCTCTGTGCTCTCCCCTCCCCTGTTTTTGCCCCTTTCTCCCTCCCTTGCTATATGCCCCAGATCTACGGTCAGCTTGCAAGTTTTGTCTTTCTCCAGCACAGGAACTCTTTAAAGTATGTACTAGATCATTTCTATGAAAATGAGGGAGTGTGGGCATGCTCAAATATGTATATATAAGTAGAAAATGTTTTAAAGTTTCAGAGGGGTAGGTACAGATGGCTGACTAATGAACCAGAGTAGAAAAAGTTTTAAAACTTATTTACAAAACAAATTAACTAAAGAAGAGCAATTACTGAATATTTATTTGATTGCTATATGACATCTTGAGCATATATTTTATGAAGCCAAAGAGGAGTGAGACTGGGTTAGAACTCACTGAACCTGAGAGTTAACTGAGCATGCAAGGACTTCGTGAAGATCAGCTGAGATAAACAAAAATGTTTTCTGAAAACTTTGCATGCGAAAGCTGAAGTAGAAGGCTTCAGTTCATCACGCCTTAGAATACATTTGGCAACCCAAAGATGCAAGCAACAATTAATGGTTGAACAGTCAGTTCTCAAAATTTTATTTGCCATAATCTCAACTAGAGAGGTGAGAGAAGTTAGGATCAGCCAAACTATGGGGAAGAATTTTCTGCAGAATTGACGACTGTAGGGTAAATAAAAGAGGCATAAGGTTTTTGTGCCCTACCGCCATTAGATTTGATGATGGACACCTGTGGTCTTGCACGTGTCCCTCGTGTGGGCGCGAGTGTGCGTGAGTGGGGGCACCTGGGCCTGGAAAGACACTATAAGGGCGGCGTCACAGACACCAGAGGAGCGTGGCGGAAGAGGCAAAAGGAAAAAAAGTAGCAGCAGCAGCAGCAGCAGGAGCAGCAGCAGCAGGAGAGGCAGCAGCAGAGAGCCCAAAAAGTAAAGACTTGACGGGGCTAGGAGGTCTGCCAGCCTCCTGGCACCCCAGCCCTCTTTGCCTCCCCTGTACCTGGTTGCCTATATGCAAAAAGATCATTAAAAGCCTGCAAAAGCCACCGAGGGCTCCAGAACTCGTCCTTGAGCTGTCTGCCTAAATCATAGGGAACCTGCCTGGTGCCCTGCTGGTACGATGACATACATCATCATGAATGGCAATGAAAAGTTGTCCCAAAACTTTTTAGATCTAGATATGTTTGGTTTTGTTTAACTTATGTAGTGAACCTAAGGTACTTTTGAAATGATTTTGAAAAGATTATCACAACCTGGCCATTAAAAAAATGATGAATACAAGGTGCCTAAGTCTTATAAATGTGACTTCTTTAAGAGAATTATTAGCTAATCTCCCACTTCTCAAAGTATTCTTAAGAGTGCATGAATTTTTGAGGATAAGTTCATGTTTCCAATATTCAGAAGCTGGAAAGGGAAGCTTTTACAGAAAATCACAGGCTGAGGTAGTTGCAATGGACATGTTATATACACATGTGCCCAGAAGCCCAGCCCTGTGCTCTGTGCCTCTCCCATTGACCCTTGGACAGGATACGTGACAAGGGCACCTACCAGTGCTGAGTGTCAGTCATAAACTGTAAACTTCAATAGTATAATGTGTTTCAGTAGAAAATGTCCCAGATGTCGGTGTCTGTCCTGAAACTGGAAGTAAAAGAAGTTGGCAGCAGCCACCACTAGTTCTGCTTGTTCCCTTGCTGCTTACCAAATAAGTTTCTCTTGCTTATTTTTTAAGATTTATTTTTATTTATGTATGCATACAAGAACCAGGGTGTAGGCCAGAGGTGCAGGGGGTGTGAGAGGCTTCACCAGAGACAGAGTGGGGAGCAGAACAGGCAGATCTAGTGAAATACACTGCTGAGGGGGAAACAGGAGAGGTCTGCTGCACCATTGGGTCATCTCCCTGGCCAGGAATCGAACTCATGCTTCAGTGGCTGCTGATAGCTTGATAGTGCTGAGACTTAACCCCTTGTGCCACCAGGGAGGCCCCAGTTTCTTTTGCTTTTTCATTTTTTTTAAGTGTCTGGAATTAAGTACCCAATTCAATTGTAGCATCTGAGTAAGTTAGGAAAACACCATAAAATACTTTCTGGCAAACTCAAAGTGGGTATTCCTAAATGATTATGTTTATAAAGATATAATGAGTGTGAAAGTCAATTATCTTCTATTTGATGTCTTCCTTTATATCTTTGCTCTGTCCTCATTTTATCATAGATCTCTCCTAGATGAAACTTCCAGGGACCCAAACCATCCTAAATTCCTCAATTTGTTAATAATTTATTTTCCACATTTGCACTATTTAGTCCTCTTATGACTATGGTTTTCCCTTTCTTCCTTCATTCTGAAATGTTCCCTTGATCAATAATGGTCCTCCATCTATCCCACACCCAAAGAAAAAGACAGACAGCACTAATAAATGGGTTGCTTATAGTTATTCTTCTTACACCCAAACTAACTTGAAATATTACAGATTCTACTTCAGTCAAATTTCTCATTTCCCTTCCTTCATTGCCCTATATTTTTTCATATTTCCCTGTCACCTCCTAACTCTCTTCACTAAGTCCAACAGAATTGTTCAATCCATATACCACTCACTATTGGTATTATCTTTCTAAAACACAGGCATGATTACATTATTTCTCCATTTAAAAGTCTCTGGTTTTCCCATTTCTTCAAAATTAAATAGAAAGCATTTTGCATAATAAGCAAAGCTATTCATAACTTAGCTCTCTATCTTTTCACCCTCATCTCTTTCCATTTTCTCCCATGTCCCCTTATCGCCTAGTTCCAAATATATAACGTGCTTTTGTTCACATTGTTCCTGCTTCCTGAAATACCTTATGAAGACTCAAAGCACCCCCAACCACCAAATGTATATATTGAGTTAATATCCTCTCTCCTAATCCCTTATGTAACAGGATAAATGCTTCCTCAGGAAGAATTCACCAATGTTCTTTGCACTATATTTATAATTTTTAGTATAATGTATTCTAAATGTGTGCATGTACTAGTGCAACATAAAGTGAATATTGTTCAATCAAATTTTGGATTCCCTTTACTAAGTGAATAGCAATGACAAAGGATCAAAAGATTTCTAAAGACCCCTTTATAGGTAAATATTTATTCAATCTGTCTTTTTATTGATAACTTACATGTGCTAACTAACCATTGTAAGGGTAGTTCAAGAACACAGAGATTAATAAGATGAAGTTTCTGTCCTCATGTACTTTACATTCTGAGGAGGGAGGTCGGGGTAGAGACAATTTTTTTAAATTACATAATATAATGTCAGATTTTAATGAGAGGAGGAAAAGAATACAAAACAAAATAATAGGATAGTGATAAAGTATTCAGAGGAGTCCTCTTGTGTGATAACATAAGGGCAGAGAGCTAAATCAAGTAAGAGCTTTCACTAAGCAAGTGAAGATTCAGAGAAATTCAACGCAAAGGTCTTGTGCAGGAATGGGCCCCCTTTATTAAAAAACACAGCCTTTGGACTCTAGACCTTTGCACTCTCTCCCATGTGCAATCTTCCTGACTTATTATCCTGTACATAAAAGAATAAAATGCTAGCTTGCTGTATGACTACTGTTTTCCATGAAACAACACAATTTTTAAGACAATCATAAGGAATGAAGTTAGTGAGAAGAAGGAGGTTGAATAGGATGTTAGAGGTGAATGGTAGAGAGAACATCTTGGAGGGCCACATAAGGGGTAATGAGTGAACTGACTGTCCTGGGATTGTTCCCCATTTGTCTTCAAGAACTTAAAGATTATGAACTAAGTCACACCTAGTGGACTGGAATAGCTGGGGACTTAATGCTGCTTAATGTGCTTGTAGGCCTTCTCAAAGGTGAGTTCTAGAATATCCATACTGACTCCCAGGAAGAGCACCTCCCAGTGTTTTATCTGTCCTCTGCCTCAGAAGTTCAACTCACCGAGCCCTAACCTTTACAATTGTCTACCTCTGCAACGAGTGGGTGGGGGTTTAAAGGAAACTATTCCATCTTCCATTTGACCATAGCTTGTCTTTGGGTAAGCTTTTGCTTTGGGATCCTAAGTCTATGTTCTAAAGTATTACAATGTAAGAATCACCTGGAAAGTTATATTATCCATGTTCCCAACATCCAAAAATACAAAATCTACAAATAATGAGGATCTACTGTACCTGTCTGGTAAAGGAACAAATTTCCAATTCCATTATCTGTTGTTATAAAGACAGAACACACTGGGCCTCCCTGGTGGCCAATGGGTTGTCTCAGTACTATGAAGCTATCAGCAGCCACTGAGCATGAGTTCAATCCCTGGCCAGGGAGCTTCCCACATAGAGCAGCAGACCTCTCCTGCCTGCCCGCTGCTCCCCTCAGCAGTGTACTTCAGTAGATCCACCTGTTTTGCTCCCCACTCTGTCTCTGGTGAATCCTCTCACCACCCCATACCTCTGGCCTACATCCCAGTTCTTGTATGCATAAATACATAAATCTTTAACAACAACAAAAAGAACACATTAAGGCATATAACTGTATACTAAAAGTTGTCATCGGCAGTTGTTTTCTTAGCGATGGCAGAATTTATTTCCTATAATTCCATTTATATTACTCTCAGTAATTTAGGGGCTCTCGTAATTTTTTTTTCTTTTTCTTTTTTTTTTCAGAAATGGCCTCATTTGCCACAAGGGAAGGGAGAAGGAAGATGGATAAATCAGGACAAAGAGCACAATGACACAATGGTGAAGGATAAAATTAGGCATTTAGTTTTGAAATTAATGTAGTATTTACATGTGTTGATTCAGTGATGCACATTTGAAACTTATGTAGGGTTATATAGGAATGTTAATTCAACAAATTAATTAATAAGTTAATTAAATAATTTGGTTTTAAGCTTCAGGTGTATTGTAATTCCATTAAAATTAGAAAAATGGTGCCTGCTATATAAGAAAAAAATTGTTCTGGAAGATTTATGCCTCCCATAAAAATAAAATTCATATCTACAACAAAATATTACATTAAGATCTAAAAAAAAAAAGGTTTTCACCTACCTTCTATTTCCTCCAACTTTCATGGAACTTCATCTTTTCTGGATCAACTTTTATGCAAAGATATAAGGTATTTTGAAGACTCCTACAATGGGACCAGGACTGAGGTTAAATGAAAAGGGGCGGCAACACAAGTTTCCCTGAGATGCAAGGCTCTGTTTTGTTACAGTTGCCTACCTCTTGTCATCTGCATCTGTTAAAGTGGCCAACCCCAGTGACAGACAAGAAGTAAATGCAAGATTTGACAAATCTGTTCTTCAGCAACTGATCTTGCATAACAAGACTACAGCAAGCTGTCAGTTCTGCATGTCCCTAGCCTCTAGACCTTTGCACTCTCCCATTCTGCAATCTCGCTGACCTATTATCCTGTACATAAAAGAATAAAATTCTAGCTTGCTGTATGGTTGGGTGTTTTCTGTGAAACCACACAATTTGTAAGACAGGGGCTCACTGTTTCAATGCATTCCTTTACTTACCTTGAGACTAGATGGCTAAATGGTAAATATTTTAAGACTTACAGTCCAGTTAGTAATACAGATAACACTGCCACCAGCACTATAATGCACACAAAATGACAAAAGAATAAAGAAAGAAGTGAGAGAAAAATCTTTAACATGGACATAGTGGCTATATTTGTTTCACATGTAAATGCTGCAGCAATTTTGAAAATCTAAAACAATATAGCAAGTAGTTATATAGAACTATAAGACCTCACATGTTCATCTAGTGAGAAAATCTCCTGTGGATATTTGCCTTTAGTTTTATGTATTGGTTTTTGTTTTTATATAACAATATAATAATCTTTGAATTAATTCCACTCTGTGACAGAATTTCTTATGTTGAGGGAATGATTAGATTTCAAAGTTAGTCTAGTTATCCTAGAATAATAAATGCTAAATCACAATTTCAAGTATTGATCTTTCCATAAACCTAATATTTTAAATATCCATTATTTTATAAATTCCTTTGCCAACACATATTTCCCTATTTCTGACTAATGAAAGAACTAATCGGAATAAACTTAATGTGGATATCTTTGTTTGGAAGGTTTCTATTCTACTTGGTAGAATAGAAGAAATAAACTAAGACATAAGTAGATCAATTTATCTGACTACATTTTTTTGTCCGTTGCTTAAGGACATAACCACTCAGAAAGTATATGAGAGGAAGGCTGAGGTCTGTGCATTCACTAACTGAATCCTAAACCTCATTTCTTTGCAAAGACCATAATTGACATACATGAAAATTGAAAAATAAATGTTTTTCCTAATTTGTCCATATTTCTTGAAGTGAGAATAAAAGAAAGATAAAAGATACTCATAAGAAAATGACAGACAAAGGAAGAGAGGATATTCTGCCCAGCAAAACGAAAGACATTAAACGAACGTTAGGAAGTCTATCTATACCCCACCCTGATGCATATGCAAGACCTAATTGAACCAGCAGGTGGCGCGATGCTAACTCCAAAGCCTTCTGAACAACAGTAAGGAGTTATGTTTTAAAAGGTTCCAAATAGCAAATCAGAAAACAAAACAAACAAAGAAAATTGTTATACCATTTTGGACTCTTTATTTTTGGCTCCATTATTTTAGTCGAACATAATCCTAGATTTACCCACCACATTCTTTGTTGCTCTCCTTTTAAACTAAATAATGCTAATCTAGATAATGCTTGTTAAAACAGAGAGCCAAACAAAAATAATTAAAGAACACACACATATTTATTCTGTTCCGTTTAATCAGTTTTTCTCTTTCAGTCCATAATTAACATACACAGATACATTATTTTTCCATGTGATTTATTCATGTGGTGTAATTAAAAATAAATGAAGTTGACAAGTATGGAAAACTTTAGAATGGAAAGGGAAAAAAATCTAATAATCTTTTTTTTTTTTAACAATTTGGCCTTTATTATTTTTTTTAAAGATTTATTTACGCATACAAGCTGGGGTACAGGCCAGAGGCGTGGGGCAACGAGAGGGCTCACCAGAGACAGAGTGGGGAGCAGAACAGGCAGATCAACAGAAACACTGCTGAGGGGGGCAGCAGGCGAGACAAGAGAGGTCTGGCGTGCCATGTAGGAGTCTCCCAGCCAGGTGTCAAACTCGTGTTGCAGCTGCCGACAGCTCCACAGCGCAGCGCCTAACCCCTTCGCCACCAGGGAGGCCCAAAATCTAATAATCTTTAAGGATATCAAGAGCACTATTGTTTATTCATTGATAGCTACTAACTCTTGCCTTAAAAGCTCCTAAGATTAGTTTTTGGATATAATCCTAACCCAGTTGTTTCTTGCACAATATTCAGGAGTAAAAATTTTTTCTCCTGATTTAGAAAACAATTCAAGAGGGCCCTGATTTTTATTGCAATGTTAATTAGAGAGGTAGGGAATCTCTCAAGAATGCAAACAGGGTGGATTTAGTAAATGAACAGTCAAAAATTCTAAGTTGTTTATTGGTTTATTTCTCCCACATAATCCTCTCTACTAGTTTGAATTTACAGCATTGCACAGCTTGTCCAGGGAAATTCTTGTCCTAGGAAAGCTTGTCCCATCTATCTTGATGCAGCCTATGTTCAAAGACTCCTGAAATCAAATTGTTACTTTTGAGTGTGTTTAAAATTAAATAAGTAAACGATGTTGGTAATATATTTTGTCATCTTTTATGGCAGTATCAATCTTCTACCTTCATAGCTATCCCTCGGTCACATTTTCCTTTTTTTTTTTATTTGTGCATATAACAGCTGGGGTGTAGGCAAGAGGTGTGGGTTTATGTGAGAGAATTCACCAGAGACAGAATGGGGAGCAGAACAGGCAGATCTACTGAAATACACTGCTGAGGGGAGCAATGGGCGAGGCAGGAGAGGTCTGGTGTGCCATGTGGGTAGCTCCCTGGCTGGGGATGGAATTCTTGCTGCAGTGGCTGCCAATAGCTTCATAGTGCTGAGACTTAACCCCTTGCACCACCAGGAAGGCCCTCGGTCACATTTTTCAGCGGAATGGTTGTTCAAAGTTTTCATTCTTTTCCACAAATATTCTGGGCATGTACAAGCACATACACTTATGTACATGTATGTTTTTTAAATGGAATCATACTTCATATGCTGTTGTGCAACTTGCTTCTTTCAATGCATACTACTCATTTTATGTGGAGTAACATTTCGTCATGAGGTTGCCCTATAATTTGTTTAATCAAATCCCATGTGATCCTAAATGATGGACACTTAGATTTTTCCAATTTTTCACTTTGAAGTGATGCTTCCATTATCAGATTTCCATCTATCTTTGTACATTTGTATATTTGTAGGGAAAATTTCTTAATAGCAAAATTGCAGGATCAAAGGAAATTTACCTTTTAAATTCAGCTAGGTACTGAAACTGCTTCCCAAAAAAGAGCACCAACGGATTTTCCCACAACAGGTATGTGACCAGATTCTTTCTCATCAAGCTTCCTCCATCTTTTACTCCTGAGAAAAAGAAACCCCCGTTGTATTTTATTATTAGCTCACAATTATTAAAAAATACTGTACTATTAATAATTTATAAAAATATAAGAACTACAAGAAAAATCAGTGATAAACCTTAGTCTCCATGCATTATATATGATGCTGTTTGTGTTGTCTTTATTCTATTACTTTTTTAACAATGAAAGTCAAACACATACTATAACAATAGGAAGGATAGAAACATAATCAATGTATGTATAAATTCCAGTTTGCTCTCTTTGAGCCTTCTGCTTTCAGAGATAAAGAAAGCAAGGTTGTTGACTTCAAGCAGAAAAAAAAGCCCAAAAAAACTATTATCCACAATCCCTTACAACTTCTCTGTGCTGTATTGCACCAATGACAACACAATAAATCTGCTTGTTCACAAGAGCCCCCCGGTAGCCCCGCTAGGCAGGTGGCTCTCGACAGCCTGTGTCACCGTCCATCACCTGGAGGTGCTGCAGGTCGTGCTCTGGCGAGTGACACTGCTCGGATTTTTCTCCTTTTTGTCGCAGGTTCTTTTAGACATCACTGTCTCATCGAATGTAGCTGATTCTTGGCCATATTTCCCCTCTGCCCGCCTCTTTCTATTACTGGTACTAAGATAAATCTTTTCATTTTGGCAGAAGGGGTTAAATACACAGCCTCTTCCCCTTGCAGTGATCAATACTGCACAGAGAGAAGCCACACAACAAAGAGTGGGTAAGAGCAAGCGTTCTGGCTCATTTGAGGCCTTTTCACCTTCATGATATAATCTGCACTAATACACATTTTATGAAGAGAGGAATATAAGAGGGACAGCATCATGATGGTGCCACCAACACACAAGGGAGGCTTTCAGGTACAGCAGATCCTGTAATAATGTTCTGTTCATTGTTCTTTAATTATCATGTCAACATGAAAAAACAATCCTCAGGTCTGGTCAACTTGAACAAAGTAATGTTATTAAAGGATCTGCTTTCTTGTACATTGTTTTGCTTAGAGTCACAGTTTCCAAGAACCTATTCATAATGTAAAGTGAAGACTTACTATACATGTTTGGTCAAGGTTTATGACCCAGATTTTCTAGGCTTCACTCATATACTAGGGTGGTAGAGAATCTCTCATATGATGTTACCCTTATGAGATGTTTCCCATGGGAATCTTACCCATATATGGAAACAAATGGGATCCACAATGTCTCCATTAACACTAATTTCAATGATGCTGACTCTATGTACTCATGCATTCCCCTGGTAGAGATAGTCTCACCTAGTTATGTGTGGGAACTCAAGAGGATCACCCCAAAATGCTTCCATAATATGCTGAGACATAAAGCCAGAGTAATGTTACAGCATCTTCCATGGTGTCTCTGATCTGCTCCTGCCTTCTGCTTTATAGCTGCTACCTGCAAAGGCACCTGAAGATGCTCCCCTATGACAACTTGGTCTTGGACTCTAGTCTCTCCTACAGGACTCAGATTGACAGATATGGCATGTCCATTCATATTTTCCAGTTTCCTGAAGTCTACTTCTACTCATACTAACAGAAGCCTAGTAGTCCCACTACTGTCTCATAAGTCATCCTCCGAAGTTTCTGTCATTTCATACTTTTAGTCAAATATAATTCCATGATCCAAAAAAAAGTTATATGTATAACTACATTTTGTAAATCATGTGAGAGGTAGGCTTATATATTTATTTAAAGTCTTCACCAAATTGTAATAACTCTCTGGATTTGACTTCTTGACAAGGTTGTTGGATTTTTTTTTTAAATCTAAGTTTTGTGTATTCCAAAATTCACAATACTAAACACATTTATGCTTGCTATGTTCCTGCCAGAAATATTCCATGTAAAATCAGTAGTACTAAGATATCTAGTTATGATGTATAAGTTCTCCATGATCTGTCCTCTCCTTTTTTTCCCTAACTCTGGCTTCACCTACTCACCAGTGATATGGAATAACTTTAACTTTTCCAAACAAATTTTCTTTTTTCATGCCTCTAACCCTTACTTCCAGTATAACTCAGCCTAGAATATGGTCCCTTCTCCCCATCCACTCATCTTTCAAAGCCCAGATCAAGCATCACTACATTAATGAAGACTTTTCTCACCCCTTCTACCTGATTCGCTCCCTCACAATCTTAAGAGAATTGATCACTTCTTCTCATGACCCAACACTACACTCCATAAAATCTATCATAGCACATTTTACTTTACAGACCTTCCTAAACCTCACCACAGGGTTATTTCTCAGCATTTATCTCAATATCCAGTGCTCAGTGAAAGTTTGTTGGACGACTTGATTTCATTAAAATAAAATATAGGATGTTTACACATCTTTGCAGTTATATGTAAGTAAGAATAATCAAACCATTCTTTTTTCTAAAAGCTTAATTTAACTATAAGTAGCCTTAGATAACTTTTTCTTCACAGGAAATGGCACTAGAGAATATTAAGTTGAATAAAATAAAAATAAGGAAGGAAAAAAACACAGAAAAATCCATAACATGGGCTGAGGCGTCTGGTGCCTTCCTCATATACCCTGAGCCCATTTCTCATGGCAGCCAAGTGAGAATGGAGAGATGTTCTGTGAACTTCTCTGCATTCTTGCCCAGGAACATTTCTGGTGATGTACAAGTTCTAGGCTGCATAAGCACACCTGGAGGCAGAGAGAAGTTAATGTCTTCCTTCCCAGGGGTAATTGGAAGTTAAATATTTCATATATTATCTCTTCAGTGAAAAATTCCCGGGGATGTTCTGGATACTTCCAGCAGTCCTGGCAGAACCCAATCCCATTCCCTACGGTGACATCAGCAACACATCTTTCGGGTAGCATTTCCTTCTTCCTATTCTTTTCATGTTCCCTTACTTCAACTTCATGACATCATCTTCCAGAAACTACTTGTACACGCTTTCAGGGAACCTAAACTCAGTCCTGGGACTTTGTCCTGGACATGCTTTCCAATACATTTACACATGAAAAGATGAACTGGTCTAGATTGAAAGAGACCTAGGAGACATGATAATTAAAGGCAAGATGTGGTTCTGCATGGGATCCTAATTTGGACAAAACAGATATAAAGGACATTTTAAAAGCATAAAAAAATGACTATGGTCTAGTGTTTGATGAAGTAGAAATACACTGAGGTGCAAAAATAAATATCGCTAATTGAAGAAATAGATTATAAAAAAAATCGTACAGCTGGAAAAATATATACTAATATATTGACTGTGCAGTCTCTAGGTATTTGCAATGCAACCCTTTTATTCTTAGTTTTGCTTGTTTGTATTTTCTAATATTGTACCACATACATATACTATATCTGTATTTAGATAAAACTTAAAATATATTTATAAAAAAACTAACACTCTTAGTTTGTTATTCTAGGACAGTTTCTAAACAGTTCAGTGATGAATGAGTCTGAGAAACAAGGAAAAATGTAAATGAACTAAAGAGGTTCCCATAATGCATTGGACCAGGATAAGAATATGCAAGGCATGACCTGGCTTCTGTGCAGAGAGGATCCCATAAAATCAGAATCTGATTCTATCTGAGTTGCATTAACTCCTCCCTGCAAATTCATTCATATGCACTCATTAAAATACTCAGAGAACACAGACTTATTCCTCAGCCCAGATGGAGGTAGGTGCTTGCTTTAACCAGAACTTCATAATTTATTATCGCAGGGATTAGGAGCCAGCCTTTCTGCCTACTAACTGCACCTGACGTGACTCGGCAGGAAACTTCTACCACAACCTGCACGTTCTCCAAAAGCTGGTTATCCTCCTATACACTTAATCTTTTCCCAGTCAATCCCCCCAAAAGAAAATAAATATTTGTAGATTAAAGGAGAACTGCCTTCTCATCCTTTACAGCTGCTAGCATGCAAGCTGTTAAGCAGAGTGTTTAATTAATGGATAGATACCATTAGAGAGACAGCTGGACCTGCATTCAGATGAGCCTGGATTCAAGGTGCCAGGGGATAAAGATCTGAAAGTGGAAAATCTGAACTGCTATTGGGTTCATTTATAAAAGAGACTGTTAAAGGTCAACTGTGTTTTCTTGTGCTAGAGATAAAGAGATGCTATTAAAAACAATTGGAAAGTAATTTATAAGGGAGCACTAAGTCACTCATGTTAAATTAATTTGTCTTTCTTATAGCATGGCACTCAAAATGGGAAAATTTACCTAAAATCAAGATCTTTCAAAAACAGCCATTGATTATATCTTCTATGCAAAACCAGTGAAATATACTCCAGGCACCAGAACCACCGGTTCTGTCTGATGACAGAGCGTCATAGCTCATGGCAGCCCATATGAGAATTCACTCAGTGAATACTCCCAGAATTCACCATTTTCTTCCAAGGACTGTAAGAGCAGTGGCATTTCTGCAGACATGCTAGATGCCTGAGCCTGCTGACATCTTCCCATCACCTCTGATAATCTAACAGCCAGGCACCAGGACAATCCTTCGTGCAGATGATTCACTTTCCTGACATTCAGTCACCTTTTAGAACATCCTAACCCACCGTGCTCCTCTTAAAACCTCCCCAACTCCCTGTCCCCATTCCAAAACACCACACATTCAAACCTATACATATCAGGATGAAAATTGTTCATTTGTCTATCTTTCAGCTATCTGTCTTTGCCCAAAGAAAATATCTAAAATTATGACAGGTAGTTTATTTAACTTCACATAGAAACATGATGCATTATTTTGCTTATCTACTTCTTTTACAGAAATACTACATGCTTCTTTTCTTATCCCTGGCTCAGCTATTGATACCAACCTGTGGTGTGACAAAGGGCCATTGCTTCTAGTGCTTGAAAAGGTCAGCCTTGGAAAGGGAAGTGCTTGGAAAGGCACCTTCAACTTTCTCTTAGCGAGAAGTAGGTTGCTTCTGTTTGCTGCTGGAAATGGAGATGAGAAGGGACAAATACATTCCCATCAGATTGCAATCTTGTGTAGAAAACGGAGTCTCATCAGCTTTCCATCCTCTATTTGTTTTCTTTCTTGGACTTGCAAGTTAATTGGGGTCTTTTTTTCCTAAAATCACAGGAATAATGAGCAATTTCCTGCAAAGTTCTATTGGTGAACACCCTGCATTTCCAAGCACACACAAATTACAGCTCAGCAGAGTGACCGGCGTCAGTTAAGAGTGTTAGTCAAGGAGAGAAAAAGAGGGACTTAATGGTAAGTCACACTTACCATTGTCCATCATTTGCAGGTTTTAATACAGCATTGCAATTCAGATTCTGCGCTGAAATTTATTTGCAGATCAGATAGCACAAGGTTTCTTCCAAGCCTGATACCTTTGAAAAACTAGGCACATGGACATGTTCAGCAATAATTGTGCTGAAATAAAGGCACCTTGCTCATACTCAGACTTCATAGACATGACCGTAAAAAGATGTTCTTTAGGCTGCAGTCAGTAGAAAGAACCCCAAAATGGAAGTGGCCAGGTCAGGAAGATCCCCCTTTGAATAGAAGCATGAGATGCTTGGAGATGTTGGGTTCAGAGAGTGGGGTCCTTGGGTTCACTCTGTGATAAGTTTCACCAGAGCTCCCCTTTCAGCAGCACCTGAGAGTTTCCCAGGCAAGATTCTCCACAACACAAAGACATTAGTTATATTCTAAAGGGTGGGTTTATTATAAAAGGCAGAGAATAAAAGACACTTACATAGACACAAGTGGGCAGAAAGAGCTGCTTCTGAAAAGGAACAGGCTTGCTAAGAGAGAAGCCTGCATGGTTGCAGGCAGGCAGGCGGCCCTGAGGAGAGCTGCCCTGCTGAGGGAGGTCAGTGAGGAGAAGCCCCGGATGGTGCAGGTCATGGGCAGGCAGGAGGAGGCTGCTGTCTGGTGGAGGAAAAGGGTTGATGAAAAGAAGCACTTGCATAGTCATAGGTGGGCAAGACAGCTGCCCTGGCCAGTGCAGAGACTGCACTGATAAAGTCTTCTCTTTGGGTGGGGCTCATTCCTTTGTGGGGTGGTTTGTTTGTTGATTATGGGTAACTATGTAGCATTTGAAAGGTATGCTGTGCCCTTTGACACTTACAGTGGTCTCACCTTTGCTTGGAGCTGTGCCTTGAGACTAAGGATTTTTAGTTTCTATAGCTGTTTGAATGACTATGTTAATCACTTCGACCCCGTCCAGCTCCAGGCATTGTGTAAACCAGGTTTCTGGTCTCAGGGGGCCTCCTTCCCAAGTTTTCTATTCTTATCCTCCATCAGATACACAATATATATTCACAGTGTGCATCATGATTTGTGAAAAAATCATTGCCTCATAGAGGAATTGATGTGTGCTGGTAGGTCCTAAAAGGCTAGGAGGACTTCTGCAATCAGACTAGAAAAAGGTAGTGAGGAGTTTGGGAGAGGGTTGGTGAGGGCAATGAGAAGTCATAAAGGTATAAAACTACATGATATCTGAAGAAGGGGCTGGAATTGTTATAGGGTAGGAGATGGGCACCCCCGAAACCGCAAACCTCTCCTGTTCTAAATGGGTTCTGCCATCCGCCACATCAATATAAAACATATAGGACCTTTTGTGGAAAGAAACTTTAATACAACTAGAAAGGACAGGGAAGACAAAGAATATATTTTCTAAGTCAAGCACCCAATGTTATCCAACTCCTCGTGGGTAAAAGTCCACCCAAACGAGATTGGCCCACAGCAAGTCTCGAAAGCCTGCCACAAGTCTAGAACAGCTTTTGGCAGGGACCCACACATAAGGGTCAGAAACAGCCAGACAATTCTGGGAGGAACCAAAATACCCTTTGGCAGGGACCCATACAAAAGCATCAGAAACAGTCAGACAATTCTGAGAGGAACAGAACAAAATCAAAACCAAAATCAACACAGCCATCGTTAACTTCCCCACGCGTCTCTCACCCACATCTCTTTCAATCAGTCCAGGCCAGTGCAGCTTCTTTACAAGTCTCTCTGCTCCTTGGGCCTCTTCTGGCTCTCCATCCTTCTTCCATCTCCTTCTGTCTTTGTGTTCTGTCTCCTCTGTGTGTGTCCTCTGTGTGTGTGTCCTGTCTCTCTCTTCAGCTTCTTATATCCTGCTCAGTTCCACCCTACCTTGGGTGGGACAGGGAAACTGGACACACCCTTTTTCCTGGGGACCACCCTGTTACAGAATCATTTGGTGATTGATAAGAAATATTCAAGTGAAAAGTTGAAAAAAGGAATTCGTCGATGTGACGCTAAGAATGATACAAGTGAGAGTTCTTGTTTATCTGCAGAATTGTTCTGCCCTACTTAACTGACATTATGTCCCTAAAGTGTAAGGAGCCCCTTGAAATTGACCTACTCCTTTTACCCTGACATTGTGAAACAACCTTTTCATCATAATTTGGCTGCCCATATAGGCCATCCTCTAGGGAAGAGAATGAGCTAAACAGCCTATCCACCTGACAGTTATATTTCTTAGCATAAATTTTTAAATTGACAACTAGTTTATAAAATAAGCTCTTGGGAGTCTTTTGTGCAGTAGGACTCTTATTTTACAGAAACCCAACATAAGCTAAACAAAAGTGGTTTCCTTGAAAATTATCGATTTGTGGGCCTCCCTGGTGTTGCAGCGGTTCAGCGCTGCGCTGTGGAACTGTCGACGCGGCGACACAAGTTCAACGCCCAGCCAAGGAGATTCCCGCTTGGTGCGGCAGACCTCTCCTGCCTCGCTCGCTGCTCCCCTCAGCAGTGTATTTCTGATCCGCCTGTTCTGCTCACCACTCTGTCTTTGGTGAACCCTCTCGCCACCCCATGCCTCTGGCCTGTACCCCAGCTTGTATGCATAAATAAATAAATTAAAAAAAAAAAAGAAAAGAAAATTATCAATTTGGCTCACAAACGAGGAAGTTTAGGAAGGGCAGCTACAGGGTCTTCAGATATGGAAACTGTAATGTGATAATCCAGTTTTATCATTGTCTGGGGATTTCCTGTATCAGGGAAGACACTGGCAACTTTGAGACATAGTTTTTATAGTTCACAAACAAGAAGGAAAAAAGAAATGATTTTGCTAGTTCTGTACCAGGGTGGACCCTGGAAAAGGGGAGGTTCCAGGTTCCCTGCCCCACCCAAAGGAGGGTGGAGCTGTGCATGGAAAAGAAGAAGCTGGAGCCTGGAGAAGGAAGGAAGGAAGCGGGATGGAGAGCAAGGAGACCGGGAGGAAGCACATGGAGCAGAGAGACATGTGAAGAAGCTGCGCTTGCTTCTTGGCCCTGGACTGATTGAATCAAATGTGGTGAGAGACCCGTGGGGAGGTTAACAATGGCAGCTTTTATCTTTATTTTGATTTTGCTCTTTTCCTCCCATACTTGTCTGACTGTTTCTGACCCTTTTCTGTGGGTTCCTGCTGAAAGGTGCTTTAGACTTGTGGCAGGCTTTCAGGTCTTGCTTTGGGCCAGTCCTGTTTGGCTGGACATTTACCCACAAGGGGAGGGGTAATTTTGGGTGCTTGATTTAGAAACTATATTTTTTGTCTTTTCTATATTACACACTAATTGTATTAAAGTTCCTTTCCATTAAAAGTCTTACATGTTTTGTCTTGATGCGGTGGATGTCAGACCTATTAAAATAGGCAGGATGGGGGTTCTGGGGTGCCCCCTCCCCGTCCTGTAACAGTTCCAGAGAAAATCCTGATGAATGCTTCCTATTGTTCAAATTTGGATATGTTTGTGAGGGATGCCAAAATGGTAAAATATAGTTATTGGTCCAGTTTGGGATCATGTGGTAAGAGATGGGGGAGAGAATACTGTTCCAAAGTTTGGGTGACACTTTGGGTAGAGGAAGGGGAGTTTCCTTGCACAGGTAATATCAGTGTCACCACCTTTGTTTATCATGAACCAAATATGCTTTAAAATGTCCAATGGCCCCCAGGTAAATAGAAGAAACTAAATCTGAATCTAAAGAGTGGAAGCCTAGTCATAGACCCTAGTCTATGACTACAAGAATGGAGCAGCCAAACAACATTTACTCTGGCATTATATTTAAAAAATCATGATTTGGGGTCTTCCTGGTGGTGCAAGGGATTAAGTCTCAGGGCTATCAACTATTGCCAGCCACTGCAGCACGAGTTCAATCTCCGGCCAGGGAACTTCCCACACGGCACTGCAGACCTCTCTTGTCTCGCCTGCTACTCCCCTCATCAGTGTTTTTCAGTTAATCCGCCTGTTCTACTCCCCATTCTGTCTCTGGTGAATCCTCTCCCTCCCAACACACCTCTGGCCTACACCCCAGTTCTTGTATGCATAAATTAAAAAAATAAATCTTTAAATAAAATAAGAAATCGTGATTTTATGTGATGCAGATTGAGTAATCATTGGGATAGGGCATGGGCTAGGTCTGCATAGGAAACCATGTGGGTGAAAAATTAAATTTATCCTGAGGGAGAAAAATCTGACTACACACCAAACAATAACAAAGAATGGGTGTCTTTTTCTCCTTTGTGCCCTCCAGGATGCGGTCATGTGCTCGAGAGGAACTGAGACCAGGAGAACTAAAGGAATGAGAAAGGCTGAGACACGGGACAGTGGCTTTAAACAATATAGGAAAAGAAAGAACAAAATAGCTTTCCCCCAAATAGAAGTGTTTTACTGAAATGTTGCTGAGCTGGCCACTACCTAGGGTAAGTCTGGTTACAGGATAATTAGGGAACAGAAAACAACCACCACGAAACTTCCTGATCACCTAGTGCTTAATCAATAGTCTGGCACATTGGACAACAGGAAGTCTGACAGAATATAGTCTTAGACAGGGCTGGAGTAAATGGGCATCCTCCCTTGGACCCCCTCCTGTGGTTAGGAGTACTTTCCTCTTGTTTCAATAAGTGTACACTTGCTTGCTCTCACATTTGGTGTAGCAACTGTTATTCTTCAACCAGCGTACACACCCAGACCCACAAGCATACATTCTAACACTGCAATACTGACCCAGAAAACTTGGGATCAGCAACAATTCAGATGCTCAAGGGAAGGTGGAAAGAGGAACAGCATACCCAGAGAACCCGCAGCCATAGTCCAGATCTCAGCACCGGCAGCTATCCACCCCCCTTCTCCCACCCCTACCTAAGCTCTCTTTGTATTCAATACAACACAGAGAACTTCAGTACTCACGGTTGCAAAGGTCAACAATTTTCCAATGATGAATGATTTCTTTAAGTCTTATCTAAACCAGGAACTACTCAGATAGGTCAAATAGAGCCCATTAATATACTTGCTAAAATAAAAGTGTTTAAAGCCATGGTTAATACAAGGTTTTAAAAGTAAGGCAAGAAAAAAAGCAAAAGACATCAGAAGACCAAATATCTGTCTCTCATTCTGTGTGCACTCAAAGCCAGGGAAATCGTCTGTGAGAATTCTGTCCAACAAGTTAATCTCCAGGGATCTTTCCACATAGAAAGATCTACAATTTCACTGGAATGCCCAATTCCTAAACTTTTCTAACATGGATGTCTCAATGTGTTCTCAGCAGATATTTCTGTTAGTGGGGATGGTAGATCAGTGTCTACATACTGAACCATCCTCAATAACTAATATAAATAACATAGGAGAGCATTTGGAACTAGGTATCTGGAATCACAGAAACCCTAGTTCAAATTATGTCTCCTCCACGTTGCCTATATAGCCAAGGCCAGGATTCATTTTGGGGAGAAAAAAAAAATGGGACTTATTCTGGAAAAGGTAATTAAGCATGCTTTTCAAAAGGGCTGCTTCATTGCTTTTTCTTTTCCCCCCTTATCTTCCCTCTGTTTCAGTTGATTTTTCAGAAGCCCTTCTACTTATTTTACAGAAACAGCAGGGCTTGACCAGAACACACTGGTTGCAAAAGGAATTAATAGGCCTTCTTGAAAGTGATTTTAGCAAGCAAGCACAGCATCAAGGACACTGATCCCATGATGTATGGCCCATCCAAAACTCCCCAATGACACATATTAACCCCCACCCCAAGAGACAAACATGAGCCCCATGAAGAGATATAAACAAGCTTGCACACCTGTACATCATGAACTTTGTCTTTCCCTTCTGTTTTTGACCTGCCCAACTTCTCCCAACCTTCTACTTACCTGTTAAAACCCAGAGTCCCATAGCAAGTGGGGAGAAGGATTTTGGCCATGTTTTCCTTGTTGTCTGGCCTCTCAAAAAAGTGTTTTCCCTACTTGCAAAAGCTGGTGGCGCAGTTTTTGGTTTCCTCTGTGCCTCAGAGATGGCCCACGTGCTGTTCACCTAGTGTGAGCAACATAGTGCACAAAGAATCACTTGGACTTGGATCCTGCCTTTAGGGCATAAGACACTAAAAGGTGGCTCCTTGACTTTGAATGTAGGAGAAAGAGGAAGGTGAGGATGCAGAGTGTATTTTAAACATCCAAGAAAAATGTGCAGGAGGAAGAGTGAGAGGTGAGAATGGACGCTAAGAGCTACAGATTTTTAATTGGCAAAAACATCAGTATCCCTTCCTTTGTCTTTTCAGCAACGAGAACTCAGATATGTAGCTTAACGATCTCAAAAGTGGCATTTCATAAGGAGTAGGGTAAGAAGATGTTTTGAGGGCAGCTACAGTTCTATGCTCTATTGACAAGATGATATGTACATGGATGTGGCCAGCATGCCGGCCTCCCACCTCCTGGTGTAGTAAGGGCAGTTCCAATCAAGCTCATCCTCACTTTATTGTGATTATCTCACTCTCTACCTATGTGCATTATTTTGTCATGTTTGGCAAATAAAAGAAAAAAAATCTTCCAGGTATCTGTCTCTTCCTAAAGAAGAGACAGGTCCCGTGGTCTTCTGTCAACTAAAACGGGTTTAAATCCTGAATTGACACTGATTTATTTCAATTATATCATCTGCCTTCAGGAAGATGGGTTGACAAGTGTCCATCAAGAAATGACATGTTAATCTATAACAATGGAATATTATGCATCTATAAAAAGACAGAGGAGCACTTACATAGGGCAATGAGAAAGTCATTCTTCCTTTCACATTCCATCCTTTCACATCGTTGTGTGAGAGAAGCAAGAGGTGTGTGTGTGTGTGTGTGTGTATGTAGGCAAGATATATATATATATATATTATTTTCAAATACTCTTTGTATATATAAAGCAATACTATCTATAAAGAAATACTGGAAAGATATCCAAGAAATTACTAAAGTAGTTCACTATAGGGCAAAAGGGAGGGAGGCATGGAGTGGTGTGTACAAAAATGAGGTGAGCGTGAGATTGTTAAGGTAATACCAGGTGCCACTGCAAATAAATCACAAAACTCAAAAGCTCATTATAACATATTTTATTTCTCACTAACACAAAGTCCAAAAATGTACACAAAGTTCAGAGACCTAGGCACATTTCAAAATAGGACTCCTTCCTCATATGTATCTCAGAGTCCTCTTTATCCGGCTGATGCATTAGAGGATGGGGGACAAGGAGAAGGCATGGGACAATCACTTCTACCCACACTGCTCTGACCAGAATTCAGCCAGATGGCTTCACTGAACTGCAAAGGAAGCTGGGACATAACTCTAGCTGTATACCTGGAGGAAGAGGAGATGAGTTTGGTGAATAGGTAGTGTTTCTGTCACTAGCAGAAAGATCTCGCAAAAGAAAACTACTGATGAATTTTACTTATTTGTTAAATTTGTAAATTAAAGTTATTATTTGAGCATTATTTTGAAATTGTGGAATTAAATAACTGTTCTTGCAAAACAAGAACTGTTTTTGCTGAGATCCGCATATTCACTAATCTTATTCATTTATCAAATGCTTACTCTTAGGTTGAAGGCAGTTATGAATGAAAAGACTTGTTATTAGGGCAAATCTTAAGTGTCCACAGAACAGTGGTAGGACTACTGAGGACCCTCTATTTTGTTTACTTCAAGTAAGATTAGAGGCCACTCTTCCATGTTTGAGTCCCTGTAAGTAGGATAAAGAGCATCATGTGCTTCAAAATGCTCCAGAGATGGGTATTGCTAATGCCAAAGGAATGTCCAAGATGGAGGTCATATTCACTTATCCATGAAAGGAGATTCAGAACCAGCAAAGATTACTAGGTGTCTCCCATGGAAAAATAAGCTTTTGTTAGAGACACCTGTCCAAGAGTATCTGATTCTAGTCTTTGATGACCTTTGAGCTAATTTACAATCAATGGCAAAGCAAGTCATACATGTTTATGGACATACAAATGAATTTTGTCTGTTGAAGGGCTAGACCACTTCTTCTTAGAAAAGTCACTGTGGATTCATTTGAAAAAAATGTGTTTCAATATTCCTGATCTGTATGTGCTATCTGTTCTTTGGATTAGCCTTTAAATTGGTTGTAACATCTTCCTGGTTCCTTCATTAACGATGAATTAAGTAAGATCTTTAACACATATTCATTTTTATATGCACAAGTCATCATTTTATCTTCTTTTGAAATGTGACCTTTAATACTAGTAATTGTTAAGAAAGAGGCCATGCACTTCTGGCTCTGACCCAGCTTTATAATCACTGCTAGAAAAGCTATGTTTTAAAGCACAAAAATCAGCTTACTATCTGCCACTTCCACCTCCACCCCAGCTGTTAGGAAGTTATGCAGGCATAATATCATCAGAAAGCCTGCTTGGTTGACATTTCAAGCTCCCACAGAAAATGCTGTGAATCTTCTGAGAAGGCCTTATTGCAAGATTTGTTCAACAAAGAGGTCGGATAAGCATCTTGGGTTAAAACCTTCAAGGCAGCAGGCCTTTACTTACTTTTCCTGATTAACCTGGGAACACTTTGAAAAGCTCTCCTTATCATAATGTTTTTTGAAACCATCAGTTTTCACAATGAAAAACACCTTTGTAAACACCCTTCTTTTTTATATATTTCTAATTAGCAAAATCTTTCTTTTGCATAAAAATTTCCATGTTTAAAATTTATCTGCAAAAGAATATTTAGTGTGAAGTATTAAAGAATTAGGCAGCTAATGGGAAATATATTTTTCCTACAGATAACATAGCAAAACCCTTTAGTCTAACCATTATTTTCTAACTGCTTAGCCTCCAGGAAGCTCAGAACCAAATTTGTGACTAGACTTTACTAACTCCGTACAACCTACCTGTGTACACTCTATCTTTCCCCAGTATTGACCCTGGTTTCTAATTTATGTTGTAACTACTCTTAATTTGACTTATGTTTCTTTTCTTCTATCTCATTGTACACCTTTTATAAACCATTTCAATTTCTCTAGGGAATAAACTAGATATAAAGAAAGAAACTGATACATATAAATTATAAGTCCCCCTGTATTTAATCTTGTAAGAAAAATTCCTGAGAGAACTGCAATTTTTTTTGGGGGGTGGGGTGGAGTGTTACTATTATTTCCCAGTGTACTTTCATTCAGAGCTAGTGAAGCACTTGGGTATTTTACTTAACCTGTTCATTTGCTATGTAACTATTTAATACACTTAAGGAATGGACAAACCAAGTCAGCGTAAGGTCACCTGGAGTGCCTCCTTTCCTTCAATGATTTACATCATTTAAATAATGTTGTGTTTTCAGTTTCTATAAATATTTCTCAGTTATATCATTATTTGTTAGCAAAGTACTCTCAGATCCTTAGAATCACATCAGTCTTTCAATACACATCTCACAAGCTAAAAAATGGTGATGCTCGATGTTAAGATGCAACATGAAAGGGGGACTGGAGTTGCAGCTAAATCACCCTGCAAGCTAAGTGCTCTCCTGATTCTTTGCAGATGTGAAATCTCCATAAAGGAATCTAAATTGCTGTCTTAAAGTGGGAAATACAAACTAGGGAAGGCCCACTTGGGCCCTGATGGGAGTCCTAAATCTGTGTCCAAGTCCCAGTTTTTTAACTCACTGATGTGTAAGTGTATTTATGAAATATGAGTAATAGTTCTCCTTACCTTTTGAGCTGAGGATTCAGTGTGCATTGGTTAGCTGGAGCAGTTTCCATCATTAAGTGTGTCCTTCCTGTCTTGCAATAAGAACTCGGCATGTGTATGAACCCTAAGGGTTTTAAAGCCTCTCTCTTTCCTCGTGACTAGCTGCCACACTCAGGCAGGCTTCTGCAACAGCAGTTCAGAACTTTTGATTTTACTTTGTATTGGGGATATTCTAACCCTATCCTTGTATATGCTTCAATTTGCCTTACTTACATATGAGAAGATTTTCACTTATGAATTTATTTACCATCTGTGGCAGACAGTCCATCTTTGGAGATATGTCCAAAGATGGATACATCGGTGCTTACCATTCCATAATCAATTCTACCATGTGAAAGTTAAAAAAAAAAAAAAAAAGAACACGTGGTTTGTCAAATTATTTTAAACCCAGTCTTACTTTTTCAACATGGACACTAATGCTTTAAACTGTGCTTTTGTTTGTCTTCTAGGGTTCATTGGTGATGGATGGCAGGATGCCTTTCTTTTATAAAGTGAGAAGGGAAAACCTACTGAAGACTCCTTCACAGGAATATAGTTTGGGAAAATGAATATAAGGAAGTGAGAATCTGGAAATTGATTCCCTTAAAATTACCACCCTCAAGTACTTGTTGCAGGTCTTATTGTACTTCTGAGGTGATGTGTTCCCCAGCCTGAAGGCTATTGCTCTTTGTAAAGACTACTTTGTGGTATGAGCATTTGAAAATTAATTTTGTAAGATATTACTAAATGTTTAAAACATCAAAATGGGCTCCATAATGGAAAAAATCAGGTAACAGCTTCTTCCCTGTATTTCTCAGATGTACAGTCACTTTTTCAGGGGGTTGAGGGTATAGAATACATTTCCTAATTTGGGTATGTTGTGGGATTTGGATGTAAAACCTTTTTTTTTCAAAGTGCATGACATGAGAACAGTTTTCAACTCAACATGCTTTTGAGAGCACTGACTATTAACTATGTAACACGTAACCACAAATTTAGCTTAAACAACACACCAACATTATCTCACAGTTTTTGTGGCTCTGGAGTCTGGGCATATGTTGCTTGGTTGCCATCAAGGTGTCCAGGGATGCAGTTCCAGTGGGAAAGGATTCTCTTGGCAGAATTCATTTCCTTGTAGGTATGGGACTGAGGACATTATTTTCTCTGGGTTGTTGGCTGGAGGCCATCCTCAGCTCCTTGCCACGTGGGTCTCCTTTCATCAAAGCCAGCAAGTGAGCAGAGTCTCTTCAAGAGATGTTACCATCTTATGTAATGTCATCACATACATTTAATCATGTTCAGCCCATCATCTTTGTTGTAATCACTTGGTTAGAAGCAAGTCATAGGCCTCACCTGCACTCAAAGGGAGGGGGTTACACAAAAACATGAATATCAAGAGGTAGGGGTCACAAAGGTGAGAACTGCAAAATTCTCAGCATAAATGATTTTGTCCACCACCCAAACTAAGAACACACTCTAGAATGACTTCTATCGGCTCAAGACTGTGTTCCCTGGATGACAATCCCAACCACTTGGTACCTAAAGCTCAGTGCTGTCAAAATAATTTACTGGTTCTTCCAGCTAAAACCTCTTTTTGTGTCTGATGTCCTTTGCTTAGAACATTTACTTTAGAAAACTAGCGATTATAAATCCTTTCTCTGTTCCTTTGAGATTGTTCAGCTATAACCCACAAACGCCTTTCTTGAGGACTTTGGAGTCTCCCTCTAAAAGGTAGTTATCAAGAAAGAACATGCCCCTGTCTCCGAGCCTCTGTGGAAGGGTAGGGTTAGTGTCCAGCAATAAACACAGATGGTGGAATCATATTAAGCAACCCCTCCTCACGTCCTTCAGTTTCTTCCTTTTACATACCCAGCTTTTGAAAAGGTATCTTGCTTTTTGTTTCAGTGAAGCTGAGCTGAGTTTATACTGAAGTCTTCCCCCTACTGCAGTATCCTGAATAAAATATGGCATACCACCTTTGATAAATTTCAGACTGCTTTCTTTGATAGGTGTGACCTTAAGAGTTTACCTTCCACAGTTAGCTTGAGGTTTTGGAATCATCTCGCTTTCCATTCTGACACCTAGTCTAGCAGAGGTGAGATTTAATGAACATTTGTGGATTATGTGTTTGTAAAGTGACTTGCATATTTCTCTTCTCACATAACAGACATCTCCTAAAGAGTGGTATATGCTTTTAAATAAATTTATAAAAACTGAAGCATGAGGGGAATTTAACCCTGAAAAGAACCGTGGCAGAGAAGTATAACATGGGTTGTGGATCTAGTTCTGTAACAGACTAGTCTGGATGGTGAGTGAAGGGAAATTAATTCTCTTGAAGTGATGTATGAGTAGGCACTTTAGGAGAAAAAAAAAGTAGTCTCAGCTTGTGAGGAGAGAAACTAAACTGAAGTTGAATAACACATCATAACTCCCCACTTCAGCCCCTATTGAGAGATCATTCTTTCCCCCTTCAGGACAGAATCCAGAGTAGAGAAATAATCCACTCAGCCAGCTCAGTGTTAAGGTAGAAGAACTGATAAAACCTGAAAAGGGGCCAGATTTTGGAATCTGTAGTAAGTATATTTGACAAGCAAAGGCACACAAAGTTCTGGGATATTAATTACAGCCTTTCAGTTATAGAAGCTCGCAGAGGCAGTATTGGGTCTAGAAGCTGCTACAGCACATTTATTCCCTTTGGCCTCCTCTGCTCAGGTACATAGTCACTCAAAAAGCAGGAACCTGACTCTTGTGGTTTCCTGTAAGGAGTAATATCACTGTCTACCAGACATCTTTCCTCTATTCCTCTGACACTAGAGCCAATTCCTCTGTGTCCTCCCAAGTCAGTACATCCAATCCAGCTCATCAAAGGTAAATGCGATTCGTGGATTATGATACACTAAACCAGGGGTAAAATACACTCAACAGATTCTGAATGAGTAAAGAATAAGAGTGTTTTGTAGGTGGTAGTGTTTTATTTTTTTAAGGTAAACTCACAGGTTATTTTATCTTTTCTAATGTGGACACCAAGAGTTAAGATTTCCCTTTGGCATTTTGTCTGTTCAGTGAATTGCAGAAAATGTGAAACCTTTATAAGCAAAGAAATATAATTCCCCTGTATGTGCAGAGACTATTTAAAGGAAAATCTGCATCTAACATTCTGTTCTCCAAGTTTTGGAAGTGACAATTTTTTAATTTATCCTTTTTAATAAATACTTAGTTCTGATTCTGTGAGCTTCTTTTAAATCAACAGTTATTTGTCTAGCTTGATATTATCTCTAACATTCAATACTATGTCATTTTGAAAATATGATAATTAGGAAAGTAATGTTATAATGAAGTAAATAGCACTAACATTTACTAAATTGAGTTCTACATAGTTCTTGCCTTCTCCTTTATGTATTTCATCCTCCCACTCCCGAGATGTAGACCTCGTTTTTCATAAAACTATTTCTTCTCAATGGACAGCTTCATTTAAATTTTTAATCCATTAGCAACTTGGCTCTAGATTCTTTACTTTAACATTATTCTGGCCACATTAAGCTGAGCGTCTTGCTCTGAGTGTTGGTTGTCCAGGGGTAGATTCTGGCCTAGTACCTTACAATTTCACTTCTTTCTTATTCAGGGCCTCTGCAACAGTCATATTCTTCATGCTTAGCATTTCCATCTCCGTGTGTCACTCCTCTGAGCCACATGGCTAACATCACTAGCTTTCACTTTCTTTTCTTAATAGATTGCAATACCTTTAAAGTTTATCTGGAAGTGAAATGTTTTAATAAAAATTTAAAGATGTGGCCTACCATTCCCTGTCCTTGGTTGATTAGATATGGGAGAACATGTGACTGGGCCAATCAGATTATTTGAGACTTTAGAATTATTGGGGTCTCTAGAGTTAGAGGATCAGGGGTCTAGTATTTAATTTAAAAACTTAGACTGGTGAGTAATTAGAAAGAGGGATTTTTTACAGAAAGAGAAGAGATCCAATTTTAGGCCAAAAAGATAACTCAGCCTGGGAGAAGAGAACATCATTCACTATGGGAGCGTAGCCCATTCCACAGTGCAACAAAAGACATCCAGGTGAACCAGGACTGGGTCCAGCAGTGGAGAGTGGCACATGTTCATCCCCACTGTGGACTCTGCTCTCAGGAGTGTCTGTGCCAGGAAGACACTTACTCTTCCCCCACCCCCAATCTGCTCAAGCTACAGTCCACACCTATAGGACAGCTATAGGAGGCATGGTGAACTCAGGCTCTTTTTTTTTTTTTAATTATTTTTTGCATAGAAGAACTGGGGTGCAGGGGGTAAGATGATTCACCCAGACAGAGTGGAGAGAAGAACAGGTGGATTTACTGAAATACATTGCTGAGGGAAGCAGGGGGGGTGAGACAGGAGAGGTCTGCTGTGCCATATGCAGGTTAGCTCCCTGGCTGGGGATCAGACTCAGGCCGCAGTGGTGATAGTGCTGAGACTTAACCCCTAGGCCCCCAGGGAGGCCCCGAACTCGGTCTCTTTAGCAGCTTGTTCTGGACTACCATAGGGCGTATCTTGCCCATAGGTTTTTGGGCACCTGGCTTCTATACTGCGGGCTTCCCAAAGACTGGGGTGTAACCACCTCACCTCCTCCCATTAGCACACAACTTCTGTCCCGTGCTCACCAAAAAATTGCAAGCAAGGGCACCTGTGTAGCCACAGTGAAGGGAAAACACACCACTGGCAGGCATATCAAGCACACAGACTTTTCAGTGGTGGGCTTGCAGACATCAGGCTTCAGAAAGATTGAGGACACGCCCACCCCTCTCTCTGGCATCTCTGGACCTGCTTCCAGAGTGTTTGGTCAGAAACTACAAGTAACCACAGGGAATAAAGTCTGTGAGCAAAAGGTTTCTGGGTTGCTGTGAGCCAGGGTGGGGTGTCAGGAGTACCTTCCTCCCTCACCCAGTGTGCTCTCTTGTGCTCCCCTGAAGCTTCCAACTTGACTGGAGAATACAAAATTCCAGGGGAGAATGGTCGCAATGGTCAGACAATAAACAAACAAACAAACACACAAAAAATGCCCCCAACACAAGGCAACTTGAGACCTCCCGGGACGATGTCACCACAAGAAGGGAACAACTCTCTAGAACCCAACCACAACGATATGGAAGAGCTCATCTTCCTAACAGAGAGAAAGCTCAAAATTGCCATGATAATGAAATTTAAAGAACTGGAAGCAAATGAGGAAAAATAAATGAATGACTTGGGAAATACAATTTATAAACAGAAATAAGAAATTCAAGGTTTAAAAAGAAAATAAGGCAGTTGCAGAACGCAAAAAGATTGAGGAGCTAAGAAAATTCTGCAGAAAGCTATGGACCAAATTGAGCACCGGACTAGTGACCTTGAAGAGCATAATAGACAAAAGACCCAGGTGGAAGAAGAGAAATACAAAGAAAAAATAATGAAAAATCACTCCTAGACCTAGTCAATTCCACTAGGAAAGGTAACATAAGGATAGCAGCTCCCTATTGACCACAGGGAGGTTGAGTGGGTTGATATGTGGACTCATGAGACTCATGAGCCCTGCTAGAGCCTGGCTCCCTTGCTCCTGGAATACTTTGGTCCTGAGACACATAGCTTAAGGAAGGGGGTACAGGATTCTTCTGAGAGGAAACAGTGCCTCACACAAAAAAATACAGATGCTGATATGTGCAGGATTCTCTTAGCAAAGCCTCTTGGGGTGAAACTCACCAACCTACAAGCTGCCCCACATACATAATGTCCTCTCTTTAAATACAGTGGGCAGTCAAGGATTCCCAGACATTTTGAAGAAAGCCTTTAACATGAAAGGGAAGGTAGAGAGGGGAAGAATATTTGTGAACCCAGAGAGAAAAAGAGACAAGGCAAGATACTATTGGCTAAATGCCAGTTTGGAGCAATGGCTATTGATGAGGAATTCTGAGTTAACCAGAACGGGGTGCAGAAGAACAGAGATTAAAGCTTCCTTAGATGAAGAGGGGAGTTTGGAGACATCAGCTTTGTGAGAGAATGACCTCAAGTGAAGAAAGATAGGCAGCCAAATCTAACAAGAGGATGCTACTACTCAGGACCTAGAAGGTTATTTAATGATAAAAAAGTTTTGATTACTGTAATGGAGAAACACCTGAGTGCCTTGATCATAGTTAAAGGTAATCAGGGAATCAAAAAATGACTCTGAAATCAACTCATTGCAAAGTGAGCAAAACATCTCAACGGTCACTCCAGCGGAGATTATGGCACATAAAAAGGTATCCAACACCATCAGCCATTAATTAGGGAACTGCAAAATAAAACCACAATAAGATGCCCATTTGAATAGCTAAAGGCAAAGCAAAGCAAAAACAAAAACTACCAAGTACTGGTAAGAATGTAGATATGCGGAAAAACTAACCACTGTCTATTGTTGGTGGTAATGTAAAATGTTAGTCATTTTGGTAAACATTTTGGTAACATCTTATAAAGTTAAACATATACTTATCATACTGTCTAGCAATTCCACCACTCGAAATTTACCCCAGAAAATAATGTCCTTACAAAGATCTGTACAAAAATCTGTTTATAGTAACTTTATTCATGATCATTAAAACCCAGAAAACTCAAATGCTTCTCAACTGGCAAGTGGATGCATCCATGCAATTGAACTCTACTCAGCAATAAAAGCAATACACATCTGACACATGAAACAATATGGATGAACTATTTTAAATAAAGGAACTCCACTCAAAAAGCTACATACAGTATCATTTCATTTATAGGAGATTTTGAAAAAGGCTAAAGTATAGGGACAGAAAGCAGACTAGTGTTTGCCAGTGGGTGGGTTGGGGGTCTATGACACTATTTTCTACAAAGTGGGATGAGGGAATTTTGGGGGGTGATGGGATTATTCTTCATCTTAATTGTAGTAGTGGTTACATGACTGTGTGACTTGTCAATACACAGAACTGCACGCTCTAAGAAAGAATTTTACTTTACATAAATCATAACTTTTAAAAATGAAGGAAAAATGAAGATTCTGACTTGACTGACAATTGGAGAGTGACACTGCTGAAGTTAATAGGAAAGCCTGGCTGGGCAGGCAACAAACCCAACAGGAAATTAGAGCAGATTCTGCCTCAGCATGTAAAGTATGAGGGAGAGAAATACAGAGTTAATGAAGTCACAGCATTGGGGTCTTTGTTGCTGACTGGTATTTCATTGTATGAATGTAGCAGGTTATCCATTTGCCAGTTGAGGGACATTTGGGTTGTTTCCAGGTTTTGGCAATTATAATAAAATCTCTATACACATTTATGTGGCTACTGAAAGATCTGCACAGAAAAGTCAGGGACTGATATTTCTAAAATGCAAATATTCATGTTACTCCCCTGATTGAAATTCTTCCCTGGTTCCTTATTGCCTACAGAAGTGACTCTGTAGCATGACCATACATTAGAATCACCTGGCATATACTCTAAGATGCTGGAAGCTCAGTTCACTTAGAGATTCTGATTTAATTGATCATTAGATGGTCCTCAAACATCAGCATTTTAAATACTCTTCACATGATTTTATAATTTTTTAGGACAAATTTTTATTTTTACTAAAAATATGCATTATTCACAAAAATAGTTCATAGGCTCTATGAAAAATAAAGTGGTAACCAGAGAGGTAGGAGGAAGTCAGGTGAAGGGCAGGATGATCACCTGATCACTGGAATGGTATTTGGTGTGAGGTTTATACACACATTGATGTCAAGTATGCCCCCAAATTTAGAGTACACTCTAAATTTATAAAAAAAAATTATAAAGTAAATAAAACTTCAAAGGAGTGTTATTGACATAAAATTTATACACCATCCAATTCATTATTAAAATGTACCTTTAAGGGCTTTGGTATATTCCATTACTTTTTAAAACTGTGGTAAAAATAGATACATAACCTTTACCATATTAAATGTAAAATTTAGCATTAATTATATTCACAATCTTTCACAACCATCACCACTTCCTCACTCCTTTTTATTTTAATAAATATTCAATTCTGCATAACTAAAGCTGAGTGCTGTGGGTCTGCTAGAATCCAAAAGTTGCTTAAGTCGTCATTCTAGTTATGCAGTTCAGCCTTATCGATACAGAGCCCAGTTAGGCCAAGTCAATCAAGTCAACCATTGACACCACAAAGGCGCCTCTTAAGTTAAATGAGAGCAGGATGCTTAAATCTCCTAGGAAATGAGTATGCATTACGAGCATGACCAGGAAAGCCTGGGTAGCGGTTAACTGATGTATATCTCTACATCCCAGAGAGTTTCAGCAAACGCACTGTTTGACAAGACTGGCACCTAATGTGAAGGCCATGTTATCAGACTTCAACCTGTGGGCCATAAAACTGGGCTATTATTTCAACGCAGATTCGCAGACTTCTCTCCCCCATACGTCCTTCCTCCTAATTGTTTTCTCCTTATCCTCCTGCCCTGAGAAACTGATTTTGTAAAAAACTCTCACTAAATAAAAAGGCCAGGTTCTGCCTTCTTGGCAGCATACTGCCGTTAACAGTTTGCTCCATGACTCCTGTGTTTCAATGTGGTGTTGCCTGACGCAACAGAGTGCTATAACAAATTCCCAAAGCCTTTCACAAGAAAGCCTCACTTTACCTTTCCAGATGCCACTCTTATCACTTCCTGCCCTGCATGCTCTTGTGTCCAGACACACTGAATCATCTTTAACCTTTTACAACTCTTTACCTTTGCATATTGCTACTTCACCACTTTGAAATTCTATCCCCACCACTTCGATAAAACCCTATGCCTCCAAAGTCAGACTCAAGCATTATTTTTAATGCAGTATTTTTCCTTCCTCTGAACTTATTTAGTTGTTCCTTCTGTGAGCTATAGCACCCTTTATTGACTTTTATTGGCGTGCTTAATCATGAAATTTTGTTTTTGTCCCTTCCACTGGAAAGGATTCTCTTTCCTACTCTTTTCCCATGGGGAACACTCAAGTGGAAAACTCGCAATGTGAAAATATGACTCCATGAGGCTTGGAGATTTGCCAAGAAAAGCCAACTGATCCACATCAGTGATGTGTGAGAAGTAAACTTTTGTTGGTTTAGAGATTTCAGAGATCATTTGTTTTCATAGCACAGCCTAGCCTAGCCTGACGGATGCATTCATGAAGGATTTGTTCATCATTTTCATCAGTTGTTCTTCTGAGACATAACTAATGGGGGAATGTGGAGCTCCGTATGAAAGATTCTAGTTTTGAGGGGAGAAGAGCTTGATTTTAGAGGAATCTAGGAAAGATGCAGATGTCAAGGAAAGGCCTTCAGCAGAAGTGTTCTCCAGGGAAGAGAGACCGGAGCTAAAATAGGGCAAAAAGGAACTAACAAATTGAGCATATCTAGGGGCACAGAAAACAAACAGCCTACTAAAACCTGTGTAATAACAGTGTTTATGACTTCTAGAATTACATATAATCAAAGATAACATTTCAAATCCCAAATCAATACCTTCCAAAAATGATGTCTTGAAAAGAGAAACTGCACAGATGTTCCATTTGTTAATTTGATTTTACTAACTAGATATATTTTTGAAGGCACTGCTGAATGCACAGGTTTTTGTCCATTGTTAGTATAATAAAGAAGTTGTCTGGTTCAACTGTGCTCTGAAATGAAATGTGTTCTCCTTTATAATTTGCAGCTCTGATTACTTCTATTTTTCTGCCAAGGTGCAAAAAAATGCAAATAAGAACTTAAGTTCTGTGTAATTTCTGATTTTTTTTATATCATTACCATTAGAAAATCCAAAATAAATATCTTCTTTTGACTCTCACTAAAAATGTTGCACAATGCAAAAGATTCTGTTGCCCCATCTTCCATTACCATACTAACCAATTAGTGTTACACATTAAAAAACAAAACATGTGCAACTATCATAAAAAATGTATAAATCAAACATACCTAATCAAAAATGAATTGTTGAAAAGACAAAAATATATGTTAAAAAGCCTCATATAGTCTGGGATATGCTTTAAAGTAACTTGGTGAGAGGAAAACTATATAACCAAGCGTGGTAAAATCTTAGTAATTGTTGAATCTCAGTTATAAACACATGGGGATTGATTATACTCTTCTCTCCACTTGTGTATATGTCTGAAATTGTCATCAATAAATGGCAGAGGGATAATACACTTACAGATAAAATACCTTCAAACATATGCACACATTGAAGGACATAATTTAAAGAATTAGGTTCCTTAATAACAGAATTTCATTATGTAATTAAAAAATTAATGATATTTTACATATAACAGGCTTGAATTTTTATTGAGCTATCTCATGCATTATTTCATCATGGAGCATAGAATGACAGATTTCTGTGGTAGTTACTACAACTTTCTGATTATTGTGTACTGCCTTTCTCATTGTCCTGAAATCTGACTATTCACAGAGGTCATTTATCTTTAAACAATAACAATCTTGTGTCACCTTTAAGATTAGACTCAACATTAAAAATGGTAATGGTTGGCACTGACATGCATCGTGGAGATCCACATTTCCTGATCCTTAATTATCAAGGAAAGTTATCATATTAAGGTTTACACATAAATGAGATTCGATTATTGTTTTCGGAATCCTTGTCTATTGATTGTTGGTGGCTTTAAACATGTAAATAGTGATTTCTTAGCTCCACTAACAATTAGTATCAATACAGGTGGAGCATATCTATTTTCAAGAAAGCTATTTAGCATGCTGTAGGTGCAAATGAAAGATATAAACTAAGAGACAAAAGTGAACCTTTCAAATGTTAATGTGATGTTGGCTGTGTTATTATGAGCCTAATGACATCGAGTGCACGCAAGAACACATAGGTGTCATGCTGGGAAACCAATGATCTAGTTTTCATCTTGACTGCAGGCAGAGAATATCTCATTAAAGCTATAAATTTCATGAGTCTTCCCAAATTTAAAACCCTTAAGGAAAATGGCTTTCATGGTTCAACAGTTTTAAAGGGTTGTTCTTACTTGGCTTTATAACCAGGAAATTAATAGTTTTTCTAAAACAAATCAGGATTATGCCGTTGTTGTATGTTTTCATGCTGTTGCCGTTAGCACTTAACTTCCTTTCTAGATAACAAAACCATGAACTCCACATTGAATTAACCATGGGGAGACATTTATTACTTGCTGCGATTGCCCTGGATGGTCTGGGATGGGGATGAAATTTGCTCACTCATGGTTATGTAAAATTATTTCTTGAGGTAATGTGAAATGGAATTTCTAATCAAACTTCACTATTCAGAGTGAGTCTTATTTAGTTTCTTATCAGTAAGTGCAAGTTGTTCTAGTCCCATATGGTATTAGCATCCAACCAATAAAAATGTGGGCAGGTTTCAGGTACCCAAGGCATTGGGGAAATATCAAAGCAATTAATTGAAATTATTTCTTCTTTCTCAATGGAATTTGGAGTAAGTTTTTATATAGTCACGTGAGATGCATTTGTAGGAAATATTCTTTTATCTTGTTTTGCATACATTTAATTTAAAGAGCAACAGTTTGCTGCTTCTGGAAAAAGCAAGACAACCCCTAGAGTGGACACAATGGTATTTATACACTTCCAATTTCCCTGAAAGTCAAGGATTAAACACTAATTTTGTGAATAACACTACACAGCATAGTGTGACAAGTGATTTCTGAAAGAATACCTATCAAGAAGTATTTTTATTTAAAAATTTACATGGGATGATAACACACATTTGTAAAAGTGTGAATCTATACCCCTAAAACATATATGTTGTTGTAAATCAATGTTACCTCAATTAAAAAATTAAGAAAAAAGATGCCTCCAGTTTTTGGCTACTATGGAAATGTGAAAAAAACTTAAAAAATTCATGTACAAATCTCTAGTGCGTGTATCTTTTCATTCTTTGTGTAAAAATCTACAGTAGCATAACTGGGTGATAATTAGGAGCATGTTTGGCTTCACATGGAACTTACAAACTCTTTTCCCAAGTGGTGACCATTTTATACTTGTGCAAATAATGAGGTGGACAATTCCTGTAGCTAATAGTCACCCTTTTTCCACACACTGATTTTTCAAAAGGGGGGTGAACAAAATGACGATCTGCAGGAATGCGGGCCATTCATGGACTCGACATTCATGCTAACTCCTGAAGGCTGATTTAGTCATCACAGCTGATAGTTAACTTACCAACAACAGCAACCTGTCTATAACCTTTTATGTGATTATCTCCACTAGTTTTCCATTTCTACATAAAAATTACAAAATTATAGCTTATAACAACACATTATTATTTCTGTCCCATGGGTCATGAGTCTGAACATGGTGGAGTCTTTTCTATGAATTCCAGTTGCTTTCTAACCTCACCATTTCATAATCAGATTTTAAATTATAGTGCAGTGCTATCTGGAAGAAATATAATGGGAACTACATATATAATTTCGAATTTCCTAGTAACCACATTTAACAACTGAAGTTTAATATTTTAACCAAATCTAACACATTATTGCAGCATATAATTAGCATGAAAATTGATATGCTTTTTTTTTTAATACCAGGCTTCCAAAATCTTGTATTTTTTTTTTTTACACTTAGAGTGTATCTTATATTGGATTAGTCATATTTCAAGTGTTTAACAGCCACACATGGCAAGTTACTACCATAATAGACAACAAGCTATAGACATTTTGTGAGTATTCAGTGGCAATTCAGTATGGTTTTAATTTGCACTTTCCTGATAATGAAATGATGGTGAGCATATTTTCACATTTATTGGCCATTTGTATATCTTCTTTTGTATAATCTGTTCCAATGTCCAGCAACAGGTAAATGGATACACACAAATTGTGACAATCATAAAATGACGAAAGTACTCAGCAATTAAAAGAACTACTGATTCATGCAATAATCTGGAAGAAGCTCAAAGTATTGTGCTGAATGAACAAATTTCACACAAAAGAACAGTTATAATGATTTAATTTATATGAAATTTTAGAACAGGCAAAGTAATCAAGAAAGCAAGCAGATCAGTGGATATAGGAATGTATAAGTGATGGAAAAACTGCATGAGAGAACTTTTTGGAGTGATGGCTAATCCTTTATCGCTAGATCAGGGTGATTATGTGTGATTACGTATACACACACACACACTATACACACACATATATATATACACACACACTATACACACACACGTATTTGTCAACAAATTTATTGTATTACAGTTTATAAGGCTGTGTTTTATTGTATGTGAATTACACTACAATAAAACTGATTTAGAAAGAAAAACAACACATTAGTTGTACCTGTTATTCAATTTGAAGGTACAATGCAAAGTAAAACTGTGGGAGCCCTTCTTCAAAAAGTATTAAGAATTTCAAGACAGTGACAGCAGAGGGAGTTTGTCTGTTATTGAATCCCCTGTGACAGAACAGTGCAAATCTTATAGATCCCAATAAAGTTCTGTTGAATGAGGTTAACAACTTAGGCAGCTTAGTGCTTAGCAATTTCCTTTGAGGATAAATAGCCTAACATCTCTTCCTACTTCTGCTGTTGTTCTGTAAACCAAGAGAAGGAGCAAATTTCTGAAAATCATTTTTAATAAAATGAAGTTCATCAGTCTAAATAAAAGTTTACTTTTCTTTGAAGATAGGAAGAAACATAGTCCAATAACATGAAAAGAATATAACTAGAATTGAGTGGATGGGAAATTATATATTATTATGAAGTAAAAAAGAAGTTTTGCCCTTAGTATTTCATGTTAATTACAGGCTATTTTAGAATGACAGTGTTAAATTTACTATGGGTCAGGAAATGAGCTAAATAATGATGATAAAGAGAGAAACAAAACAGGTACATATAATCATGCAACAGTTTTTCCTCTTTAAAAATCACTTTTTAGATCACATCCCAATTATTGTTTGTAAGGACCCAAATTTGCCATAGATATGTCATTGGAACTTTGTTCAAGCTTTAGTGCTCCTTAACCTAACCCAGAACTGTTATAATGGAGGCATTTGAATTTTCTTAATGTATCATGGTCTGAATAGGTCCCCCACAACCCTCTACTGCTGCCTCTGCATTCATATATTGGAACCCTAATCCTGCATCCCCAGTGTGATTGTATTTAGAATAAGGAAATAATTAAGGTTAAATAATGTCACTGATGTTGGATTTTGATCCAATAGGATGAGTGTCCTTAAAAGAGACACAAGTAGAAAGCCTGCATGTTCTCTTTCTACATGCACACACAGAAGAAAGATTATGTGAAGACACAGCAAAATGACTATCTGTAAGCCAGGAATAGTCCTCACTAGAAACCAAAACCTGGTAGAAGTAAATTTAGGGCTTCTTGTCTCCAGAACTGTGAAACAAATATTTTTGTTGGCTAAGTCACCTAGCCTGAGGTATTATTGGCAGCCTGATTTAACACTATATATTCTATATAACATATATATTAATTAAATCAAGTAAAGTGGAGTATTCTGTTATGGTTACCTGAACAAATACATTATTTAATATAAAAATATCTAAAACACACATTTTGATTCAAATAAAGAAGCTAAACCATAGTCACATAATGTGGGTAACCTTGTAGCATTATAACAAGACTTACATGTGTGTACTTAACGGCATGAGTGCATGAACCCTAAAAGTCTGAATTATTCACATGGCAAATTTTCCCTAAAGGGACTTTTATAGAAATTCCCTCAGTGTCTTATATCAAAAATATTTTTGAAAAAAAACCAAAACACTAAAAGCTGGTGCTTTAAATGCTTAATGGTATTTCATATATAAATAATTAAAATGCCTGTAGGGCAGACGTCACTGTGCCTCCTAACTCACTTTAGAAATGAGAGTATCAAGCAACGAGATGATTGCAGATGAATAAATCTGAAAAACAAAAAACAAACAGCCAAAAAATTCTTGAAAAGTCAGAGAAGCAATATGATGCTCTATACCTGTTATTCCATTATATCTCAATGTAAAAAAAATGAAGCAGAGTTCTTATGTTTGGAGCAGATGGAATGGAAGTGATAATTGTTTCACTTACATCACTCAAGTGAAAGTCTTCAAAATGAATTAAAGTGTGGCTAAGAAGGGAAGTAACTAAAGAAGAGGTAGCATGTGAATAAAATACTAACCGGGAAGACTGCATGTCTTGGGGGAGAAGATAGTGAAGTTAAAGAGGTATGGTTTTAACAGGTATTACACAATGATTAAATGTGGTGTTCCCAGTGAGACTGCTTCAGTTTGAAGTTTTGTTATGCCAATTACAAGCTACCGGTAACCTTAGTTAACTAACTTCCCCTAATCTCACATTGATCATTAGCAAAATAGAAAAGTATATTAACTCCCTTATATGTTATAGGGATGATTAGTGGCATAATGCATACTAAGCATGTAGCAGAGCACCTGTAACAAAACAAATGCTAGCAATAATATTATCATGCATATTGCTTCAATAAAAAACTATACAAAAAATTAACACTAATTAATTAGTGACAGTAGGAGAATTCTAATCTATGTAAAAATGTTTATTTAAAAAAAGACCAATGTCTATTTCAAAAGTAGTAAAAATAAGGAAAAAGTCAAAAAAAATTTTTTTTTGCTTACTGTAGTCTGTTTACAGACTCTGACCTGCTTTTTTTTGGCCTTTGTTCCAGAATTCATCCAGGGAGTCCAATCTGTGGACTGATTTCCTGATACACAGTTACATTATTTCAGGCTATATGTCAATGAAATTCTATCTGCCTACTTGCAGGTTTTCCCATTTCAGCCCACTAAAATCATAGCTGCTAGCACATCCCATTGTCATACCTTTATTGAATTTGTCAGATGTGTGTGATAAAACTATGGCTCTAGAGCAAGTACAACAATTTCATTCTCTAAGGGAAGAAGTTGTAAGTTGACATTCTCTTACAAGCCTTCCAAAGTTCTACCTCTCATTTTAAAGAAACTCTACCTTAAATAATCAAACAAAAACATCTGCCAACAATATTTAGCTCTGCACATAGACTCATTGCTCCTGCTGCAGCTGGCAAATGATAGCTTGAGAATTAGAATCAGAGAGAATAAAATGACTGGTTACTGAGAATTCTGTTAAACAGGGATCAACAGAAAATCCTAAGTCCAAGAAACATAGATGACAATTGCTCTTGAAATATTTGGGTAAGTATGTAGGGTACAGGACATAGTAGCTTCTAAGTACATACTTTATGAATTGAAAATCATGGCAGTATTTCTGCCACAGATAATGTTAAAATATCATTTCCTTTTAGTCTTTACCTGCAATCCTAGAGCATTGTATTATATGATACATACATGGATGAAATAAGAAAATGGTATTTCATCTTCCCACACTGGTTGGTTATAAGTGTTTTCATGTGCAAGCATTTCCTGTTCATTTTTGAATGATGCTGTATTTTATTTATTTTAGCAATTGGAATTCTGTCCAGGCCCTTGAAGAAACAACAGAGGTTAGTAAGGGTGGAAAATAAACTTTCAGCGTTTTCTTTCAGATCATCAAACTGTGTTAATACTTATGTTATAAATAAGAGAAAATCTGTATTCTCAAATTTCAGTTAAGGATTTTTCTTCTTTTAAAAATATTTTAAGTCTAGCTTTTAAAGGTTTAAATAGCTCTAAAAAATACAAATTCCAAATGCAGGCTCCTATTTCATTTTCAACGACTTTATTGAGAACATTGTGCAAATTAGATTTTACAATTTAACATTTTACAATTAGAAATTTTATCTGCTACTACATAAGTTGCGAACTTTTCAAAACACTACAGAAAATCCTTTATTTCTTTGGATTTTTCTGTTCCATGCTGAGCTCCTGAGATATATTTTTTCTTTCAGCTTCATTTTCATCTTCCTGTGAAATAAATTTTAGAAAACATTAAAATATAAATTTCAGGGCATTTTATCAGCTATATTTAATACACTTTAAACTTTTTCTGAAGAATTATTAACTTTTCTGATTCAAGTATTCCTAGGGAAATGGCTATAAACATAAATGGTAAAATTATGTAATGTTAAATAATTACAGTGGGTGCTGTTTTATGCTGCACATTGACTAAAATTTTCTATATGTTTTTAAAAGTAACTGATTTTATCAATGACCTAAAAACTACTTTTAAAAACATTTGCTGATAAAAATAGTTTCCTTTTTAGGGGGTGAATTAGCTATTTTTACTTTACTTTAATATAAAACAATAAATTTAACCTCTGAGACACTTTATGTGCCCCTACATGGCATTTTTGTCTCATTTAGTATATTTTCGTGACAGGTCTGCCAATTCTCCAATTAATTCTACCACCATAAGTTATCTGAAAATCATTCAGCTCTAAAATAGAAAACATGGGCATGTCAGGCTATAGAATACTTACAATATTCTACAGTTTCGATTTTAACTGGTGGCCTCATAATTCACAGCAGGTTCCTGTGGAACATGGTGAATAAATGAAGTGACATCATAATGTCTGCTTCCATAGGAATGAAGTGCATCCTGTGTTCAATATTAAATGATGACCTCGAGAGTATACATAATGAGAGTCTGGAAAAATATTTCATCTTGTAACTTGTAACCCATCTCATCATATATGTTCCCTCAACAATATCCAAGTACAAAGCAGTTTGCTCTCCTAATATTTCTGATACATCAAGTAAAATATTTCATATTTATTAACTGACGTAAAAGGCATTGTCTCTTTACTGAGTTAATTAAAGTATGAAAAGCAATTAAGTATCTCAAGACAATTTAGTAATATCAGTATCACCAACACATTACCCTGCATTTCAGTATTTTACAGAACCAAATTCAACACAATTAAATAATTTACTTCGTTAAGTAAATGCAAATCAAGTTATATATGTTTTCCACAAAAGACCACATTCCTGTCTGACTTTATGAAAGTGGAGAAAGCTTCCCTTTATATATTCTGTCTCTAACTTCAATAGCATCTGAGACTTAGACTTTGTAAATACCAGGATAGTAGAGAATTTATAAATATTGTTAACCAAACTGAATCATTACAGATATGTGGGATACAAGGGGTAGTATTATGAATATTATTTTGGCAGTATAATCTTAATATATTTTTCTAAGCCTAATAGCCACTGTATGTTTTTTCTAATTAAACTCGACTGACTAGAGGTATTAAATATTACATTTAACTGACTCTTGAGAATTCAGTAATGAACAGGTAACTTCTACTTTTACACAAGTTTCTTGACACTGTTTTTTAATTACACTTTCCAAGAATAACTTAAGTCAGCAGATAAGGTGGCAAGACGTTATTGTTAAATAACACAGAATTTTCCTGTATGTTCCTCAAGGTAGGGCTTTTATCTTCTTTTATCTTAAATTCCTATTTTCTAACAGGCATTTAATATATAGATGGAGTCCATTCAAAGTGTTTTGAACTTGTGAAACAGTGGAATAAAAAAAATAAGAGAGGTCAGCCTAAAGTAAGGTAAAATTTGGAAAAGCATATAAAGGTAAAAAAGGTTAAAAGTAGGAGTTAAAAGTAATTTGTAAGAGAAAATGAAGGCTTTATCATGTGTATAGTCTACCAAGTTTTGATACCAACATGATTTACTGGTGTATTAAGTTTGGTTATCTAGTTTTCCCTAGCAACCTTTAATGCGACTCAAGTCAAAATAGAACTATAGAGGCTTAATAATGATCCTGAGGACTAAAAATTATCTAATACTTTACTTTCATATTTAACTAATATTCTTAGTACTATTTTCTTTGGTTTTGAATTTTTCTTGGTAACATAGTTCATGAATGTGTATCTCTTCTAATTTTTTTTCCTATTCAGGACAGGTGCAAAGCTATTCCATATTTTTCAATATGATGAGAAAATATCTAAAATGTCTTGCCTTTCTATGCTTTAAAATCACTTGTATAAGTACAAGAGCCAATCTCTTTCTTCCTCTCTACAAGGATAGCTATGAACTAGATGTAGAAAAGGATTATGGAGAGGAGGAAAAAGGAATTTAATCCTGTTGAGATTATAATACATCATAATTACTATTGTATAACATCACTACCATAACAACAACATATTTTATCATTATAAATAGAAGCACTAAAACTAGATACATTTCCAGAAAGAATCTGAGAGAGGTTGTTTTTTGGGGGTTTGGGGGAATAGTAATCTGTTTTTTCACTGCAGGTCAATTTATAAAGAACCGGCTATGTAGATCAAGACCAAGAAAGCATTAAAATAGTTCAGACAGCAAATAACAACTAATGACTGATAATGAATGAAATGGTAAAGAAAGAAAGCTTTTGCTAAAGTATTTCTTTACTCCTGGATTTTAAAGGCAAACACAATTTCTTCTGATAGATGGCAGGATTTTGTCACTGTTTGCTGCGATAAGACATCTGTTTTTTTTCCCTGTGAAAGAAGACCCCGTTTTACACGGATCATTTTGTTAGTGACAGACCTGACAAGTTTGACATTTGTTTCATGAAGTGTTCTGAAGAAGCCAGAAAGAAAATGTATCCTTTGGGGTTACTGGAAAGTAGACAGGTTTACCTCTTAATATTTAGGATTGTTAACTCATACCCTAGAAAACATATTGATAGTAAAAAGTTGTAGATCTGCCAGTTACTTGTGGAATTTTAAGAATGCATACTCATATAACAATAACACTAATCACCATGTTTCCTTAGCCTTTTTGCTCTTTTTTTTTTTTTTTACACTGAAAGCATTGCTGTGAGGACGAGAAGGATTAATTTTCAGGCACACATGGACGGTGTAATGAAAGTCTAATGGTCCAGGAGGCAACATGAGTTATTTTAGAAGAGAATTAAATAAAAACATTGCAATTTTAAACTAAACAAAACCTTACTATTGAATAAAACTTGCAAGATTTTGTTTAAATTCTATTTAGTTTGCACCATCAATCTGGAATAGGTGTTCTTTACTTTTCCTTACTTACAAATTTGACCTAGCACTCTTAAAATTTCAAAGAATTGATGCCAATTAATAAAACCTATTCCTCCTACTTTTTCTTTCTCTTAGGAGAGAACCAATTCAAAAGAGAGGTAAATTATTTTAGTGCCGGAATTTCTACTGCTCAGGTAACATCTGAACTCAAATTATAGTCTGAGTATAGATGATTACAGATTGTCAGGTCCTAATTTCTTTTAAAGGTAGAGCTATACAAAGGGAAAACCTTCCCCTTTCTTTATATCTTTAAAGATGATTTTAAGAGTACTTTCAAAAGGAAGACCTGTCAAACACCAGCTTAACCAAGTGATTATGGCTAATATCACCAGTAATACATACTAACATTAACTCTTTGTTATTCTTTACTAAGAAGGGCATATCAACTGGTGTGTTTTATCATTCTCAATAATGCATAACCTCAATCTAATCATTAGAAACATCGGATACTCTATAAAATAAGTGAACAGAAGTTTTCAAAGTGGCAAGATCATGAAAGATAAGACAAAGCTTAGACTATCAGATTGAAGAAAACTAAGGGTATATGCTGAGCAAATGCAATGGGCAACCCTGGACCATATAAAGGACGAATAGTGAGAAAATGGGTAAAATTTTCTTATTGTCTATGCAGCAGTTAAAAGGACTGTCTCGATGTTAATATTCCTGATTTTGGTAATTCACTATAATTATAGCAGATGATAACACTGCAGGAAACTGGATGAAAGACAAATGGGAATTATCTGTACTATTTTTTGCAACTTTTCACTAAATGTAAAATTATTCAATATAAAAAGACTGAAAAACAAAATAAAAATGGCTACTTAATAAAAGTTTTCCACATTCAAAGTACTAAAGGTAAAGATTTCATGTGGGAAAAAATTGAAGACACCTGTAACCCCTACACCAAAATATACAGATAAAACAGTCTGCTGCCCACTAAAAACTCCTTCCTAAAGTACCACAAATGCTCATAATGGTGCTGTGGCTTTTATTATCACATTGTTTGCGGGTAGTTTGCTACTACCAGTCAACGTAAAATGTATAAATACGTTTCCCACATACAATTTAAAATATTTTTGTAAGCAAAACATTATTCCCATATTACTATTCCTATAAGAAAGGATCACCACTTTCTTTAAGCCACATAGCTGGTGAGTAATAACGCATTGTTTGCGGGTAGTTTGCTACTACCAGTCAATGTAAAACATATAAATACGTTTCCCGCATACAATGTGTTATCAGTGCTTTCATGTATTTTTTTCTTTTCTTCCCTGAACATGGATTATTTTCACAATCAGAAAACAAAGTTTCCTTTGTTAAATCCCTCATAATCTAACCATTTCCAGAAATAAGAATAATGGTGATCTTTTTATAAGCAAATGATGTCAGCAGTTTTAACTTCACTGAATTTGCTATTCACAGCAAAGAAACACTGGTGCAGCAGTAAAATGAAGTGAGAGGTGTGGTTAACATTTTATTTTCTTTAGATTATAAGTATTCGTTTGACTAATCAAAGAAGGAAGCTGCTGTAATTGGATGCAGATAAGTAGTAAAAATTATCTACATGTTTTAATAATGTTCCTTTATAAAATGTTAGTGGACAAAAAAAAGTAGGTAACTTAACCTGTTCTATTAATTATGGAACAGGGGCAGAAAATTAACATATAATATATGGCTCCAATTTGTGGAAAAAAACACCTTTCTTTAATCTTTAAAACTTACACCAGTTATAACTCTCAATAGCATTTAGGATTGCGCTTTTAATACAGAAAATATGCTAGTGTTGCACAATGAGGAAAAAAATTAACTTAATAACTAGAAAAATACTGATGATAATGAAAATGTTTTAGGCAAAATGAGCATGGTGCTTGCTTCAGACTAAAATTAATTAGAGTTTTTAACACTTTCCAATTCCAACATGATTCTTTAAATGGTGCATTTACTTCATAGTAATAAACATTTGGATCATTAAGTAAAGTGCAAAATGTGTGTGATGTGCTACATTTAACCACCTTTGGCCCTTTTTTCTGTACTTCTGCATTCAGTTTTCCAAAGCACTGAATAAGCAATTGAAGACCACAATAAAATTTCCTGACTTTGCATATTTAAGATTCTTATTCACTTAATATAAAAGGCAACTAATCTACTATCTTACAACTGAATTCCAACTGTAGTGGGCCATGATTGATACTGAAATGATACCGAAATGAACTTATAAGAAAAGCTTAATTAAATTTACTGTAAAAAAGGTAAGCAGAAACTGCCTTATTTAATTACAAAGTTTAGCACTATATTTCAAAACTATAATAGTTTGGAAAATTCTTAGTAAACCTAGCTCAAATACATGTTAGAGCTTATTTTGTAAATGTTTACCTTTTTCTCTTAGTGATTAAGAAAAGAACAGTTACCCAAATAAACCACCCTTATTTAAATTCACAAAATCATTTCTTTTAATAGCATATTTTTAATAGGGAGAGAAAAAGGTAATCACAAATTTATAATTTTATGTAAGAACATACATGATTTACTTGTGTAATCACTTCTCTAATTTGTGATTCCAGACATCTAGTTGACTAGGTTTGCTTTCCTGAACATTTAGTTCCTATCACTTTTTACTTGTTTGTAATAGTTTTTGGTAGCATGGAGCTAGGGAAGTTAAAAATAAGATTTTGGATTTTCCAGGTATGATATGAAATCCAGATGGAATTTCCTAGGAAGGAATACATATTCCACTTTGGGAATACATATTTATAGTAAGGGAAATGAAAGTCAATGAGTAGAAGGTGAAAACCTGACAAAATAAATAAAGGAAATAAAATGAAGGATGAATGTTAAGTGAGATAGGGTTAACTCTTAATGAGCAGAAACCTAATTCTATGATCTTATGTCTTCCCATAAACATGAAAAAAGCACCACTTTCATAATATGAGTTTTTAGGTATGTAAGATATGGTGCTAAATTACTCTAGGACTAAGAATACCGAAATATTATTTTCTTCTTCTGATATAGAAACTCTTTTAAGATGAGTATGTTTGATAACCTTTGAGGAACCTATGGTCTTAAAGATAGAAAATTCTATCTTTAGACTTCTATATAAAACAAGGGATCCTGGACCAGAAAAAGGACATTGGTAGCAAAATTGGCAAAATCCAAAATAAATTTTACAGTTTACTTAATAGACTGTATTAAGGCTTACATGTGATAAGTGTTCTATGTTTATATATAAGATGTAAACATACAAAGACATTGGATACCTCTGAAAACGATATATAATTTTTGTATGCAAACTTTTAACTTTTAAAGTCTTTTAAAATCTGAAGTTCTCCTAACACAAAAAGTAAAAGCAGGGAAGCAAACAAATTATCTTTGTTAGATGATTAGGCTTCAAGTACTATAAAGTTTCTTGCTAAACTAGCATGAAGACATGATCACAATTATGAATAATGGGGTCTTGGCATTTCCATGTATTGAGAGCTTATAACATAAGTAACACTTACTGCTACTACTAAAATCATAGTCATTCAGTAACACCTAGTGAAAAACAAGAAAGCAAATAAGGCATATATATGTGACAGAGAAAAAAAAACTGTAATATTCTACAGAGTTGGGTTAGGACATCAAAATAATATAGTCTCCTTCAAGCCCAAATAATAGTATTGTGAATCTTTAAAACTATAGTTCTTAATGTAACTTATATTATTCTTTTATTAAAATAAACTCAACATCAAAGATTATGGCTTTCAGAAATAGTTATGCATAGAAAGTGAATTTTAAAAACGTTATTCCCAAGTGAACAGATTCAGTTGCCTCAAATATCTATTTCAAGTTGAACGCTATTTTCTCTAGAATGAGTCCATTAATCTTCATAGTTTTATTGGAAATTAATAGCTCATTAGATGTCCAAATAACATATTTCCTACAGCACATTAATTTTTCATGGATGAAAAAACAGTTGATTTTGCTTCAAGAAAAATTAAAAATACTATTTTAGAAAATATTCCAATAGTGCTACTTTACAGTCAGTATTAAATACACTGCTGAAGGGAGCAGTGGGCAAGACAGGAGAGGTCTGCTGCACCATGTGGGTTAGCTCCCTGGCCGGGGATCGAACTCATGCCACAGTGGCTGGCAACACTTGATAGCCTGAGACTAACCTCTGTGCCCACCCCACTGACACATTCTTAAATGATTCAAAAGAGTAAGCTATTTGGCAAGTACCAAATTATTTATAAAGCTTGCCTGAAAATACACTCATTTCACCAATGTTTTTTTATAACTAAGTAATTGTTATTTAAGTATAAGGCATTTTTCAATATGCCACATTCTACGTTATAGGACAGTAGCAAAAATATTACATCTTAAAATGCTCTATTGGAAAAAAAAGATATTCAGAGAGCTGCGTAAGACATCTGTGTATCCTTTCCTGATTATCAACTATGGGTCAGGTATAGTGCTAGGAGCTAAAAAGAAAAAAAATACTAACAAACTGTGATATGTAAGACAGATAGTTTCTGCATTATGACGCATATAATCCAAGATTTAAACAATTATTAGTCAGCTAACTGTGTAACTCCAACTATAATATGTTCAATGAAAGAAAAGACAGTGCCTTAAAAACCTAAATATTTTAGGGAAGTCCCTCCACCAGCCCCAAAATAACAAATAATTTTGAGACCTGAAAGATAATTGAGTAGGCCAGGCAATGAATGAGGGGATGAATATTCAGTGGGGAACAGTAAGATCACTGTGTCAGATGAAGTCCAGTGAAAAAAGAAAGGGATGGGACCGACATGGAAAGGTAAAAAAACTAGTTCTAGCATTTTCTGGTTTTAGCATTACACAATGGCCCTGGATGGTTACTTTGTTTATTTGTTATGTATCTTCTATGCAATTACGTAGAGAAGGAAATCCCCGTGTGGTCAGGGGCTAGCAAACTTAGATTCTCCCCACTCTGTCTCTGGTGAACCCTCTCGCTGCCCCATGCCTCTGGCCTGTACCCCAGCTTGTATGTATAAATAAATAAATCTTTAAAAAAAAATTGATTCAAATCCTAATGGTGATGCAGATATTATCCAAAATTAAGCAACTTTGAAAAAAAAAATCACCCTTCTGACCTAATTTTTCACATCCTCTATAAAATGGTAATACTAATGGTATTAAATGAAATAATACATGCAAACCCTAGTACAGATCCTGCCCACAGAAAGTACAAAAAAGTTTTATTTCTGCCTCCTCCAATGTTTAACTTTATGACAGATTTTAATCATCGATGGCCTACTGATATGCAGGAAGGAAGTGGAGATCCTCTTAAAAAATAGAGCTTTCTGAATAACCATCAGTAGGACATTAAACAGAACCCAACCCATCCATCTCTTTAATTTCTTGACTTTGCGATTTCAACTTGATTTTATTGTCAACTCAAAGAAAAAACAAATTAGGTGAATGATTACTCGCAAAGATATTCACTCATAAGTGGTACTATTAAGAAGTGAAATACTAATAAAAAATTCTTCAAAATTACAACACAGGCCTCTGATTGACTGAGTTGACTCCCACACTTACCCTATAGTCTGTATGAGACTGCAAGTGTAGATGAATGGAAATTAATGTTTTTTTCCCCCTGACTTAATCAACAACCTTAGTGTTACAGTCCAACTGAAATAACATCTTGGAATCTAGGTAGGTCTAATATCACATATAGTTCCTACACAGTTGACTTAAGACCCTTTTAGGCATACTACTGTTTCCAAGAAAACTGGTCATAATCTTGCAGACAAAAAGCATTTTTTGGGCCTCCCCGGTGGTGCAGCGGTTGAGCGCTGCCCTGTGGAGCTGTCGGCAGCGGCGACGCGAGTTCAACGCTCGGCCAGGGAGAGTTCCACATGGAGCGGCAGACCTCTCCTGCCTTGCCCGCTGCTCCCCTCAGCAGTGTATTTCTGATCTGCCTGATTCTGCTACCCGCTCTGTCTCTGGTGAGCCCTCTCGCCGCCCCATGCCTCTGGCCTGTACCCCCGCTTGTATGTATAAATAAAATAAATAAATAAATAAATCTTAAAAAAAAAAGCATTCTTTGATTTTTGGAAATAGTGAATCTTAGAATTGCAAGAGAAATCAAAAGTAATTTAGCTTACCTCCCCCTAAAGTAATGTTTAATTTTTTACTGTTATATGTGTACATGTACACATACTAAAATGGTCAATATTTTAAAGGTTGGGAGATCCTTCTAAATATAAGGTAAATAAATTATTCCGTACTATAAATTAAACAGTCCATGGCAAAGGAATAAAGCTTAAATGCAAGGTAAGGTAAATTAAAAAAAACTGGTTAAATCCATTAGCTCTTTTCAAATGTGTTTGACTATCGCTATGGACCGCATTAGAGACATGAACTGATTCCAGCTAAGACATGAGGGGAAGGCGAGCAGGGAACACCTGTGAATATATTTCCCTCTCTCTAAAAAACGAACTGTCCATACCTCAAATCACATATAGTTTGTTTTGTAAATCATGTTACCACAATTAGAAAAAGAATACAGGACAGGGATCATTTCCACTGGTTTGCCTATATGCATTATCTATAATACCTGTACCTCCTGCAGGCATCTTGTGACCATGGAGTCAAGCCTATGTCAAAAACAAACACATTGATAATGTCAAAAGTAAAAGAAATGTCTTCCTTAATTATCTCAAGACCACCTATTCTGCACATACAAGATATGAAATGTTAAAAGTAGTTGGGTTGTATGTCACATACAGCTAAAGAATCCTTATCAACACAACATTGGTATCACTCCTAGTTATGAGCGTTTCCCATATCATTTCTTTCTTTTATTTTTCTTTAATGCTGTCCTTAGAACTCTGTTCCCCTTTGATAATATTAATCTGGAGATGGCTCAAAAGGTCTCAAATTCTACCCATGTCATATTAACGCTCCAGTTTATATCTTTAGCTCTAATGATATAGATACTATATTTTAAACTCATATATCCAACCGTTAATTGAGGTCTCCACTTAACTTTTAATAGACAACTCAAGTGTAGCCGGTATAAAGCCAAATTCTTGATTCCCTTCTCATTGAAAACCTATCTCTCTCTTGGTCTGCAATTCACCCAATACTCAACTCCAAACTATAGGGGTTATTCTTTAATTCCTTTCTTTCTCTCACACCCCACTGCTAATTTCTGTTGGCTTTATCTTCAAAGTTTTCTAAAATATGTCTATGTGCTTTTCATTTCCATTGTTATCATCTTAGTGCAAGCCATCCTATTTCTTGCCTGGATTACTCCAACAGCTTCCAAAGTACTCATCTAGCTTCCAGTTTACATTTGTACTTATTCTTCATGTAGCAAAAGTGATCGCTGTAAGATACAGATGACATTACATCCCATCCTTGCTTGAAACACCCCAATGGCATTGTGTTTGGGTAAAATCCAAACTTCTGACATTGTCTATAAAGTCCTATATCATCTGGCCACTCTCACATTTCTGGCCTCATTCTGTATAATTCTCCAACTACCCACTTGGCTCCAAAGATTCTGGTCAACTCTCTGATTTCTGGGCCAATGGTTCTTGCTCTTTCTTCTGCCTCTGATATTGGATGCCTAGTTTTTTGTTTTATACATTCGTAGTCAATGAAGAATTCTCTGATTTTATGTATCAGCCCTTTGCTCCACAACTCAGATTGTTCCTCAAAACACTTATGAGAATGAAATGTCCATTCATTTGCTAATTTACATATTGTCTGTCTTCTTTCCCAAGAGTGTGAGTACATGAAAACAGCTTTTCTGTTTTGCTTATTTCACACAGTATCTTTAGAAGCTAATGCCATTCCTATCATACTGCAGTATATCAATGAGCATTTCCTGAATATATGAGTGCATTCCTTATTAATAATATAGGTGCATGGAAACAAATAAGAGTATTGACTTTTTGAGTAACAAGTACTTATATACATTATCTGTAATCTTCAAAAATTCCAGGCAAGATAAGCATTGTTACTCCCATTTCCCATGGAGAAAACTGAGGATTAGAAAATTTAAGGAATTGCCCTTGCTCATATAAAGATATCAGAGAAGCTGGGATTCAAACTCACCTCTAACTCCAAAGATATCTCTTTCCAATATACCATTAAACATTAAAAATGCTCATGATCAGTAAATTTAAAAAGCTTCAAACACTTTTCCAAAATCATTCAATTTTGCCCAATGGCTATTGACCACATTACTCAGTTATACTAAAAGACCATAAGTATATCTTGCAGAACTGATGGAAAAGCAATCTACAATTCAAAACAGTTCAACAATTCTACTCCCTAAAGGTTATTTATAGATCTTGATAAATATTATCAACTGACTTTTCATTTTTTCCCAAGCACTTTGACAATCTGTTGAGTTGTAATACCTAAAGCTCAAGAAGATAAAGACATATCTGAGGATAAAAAAAGATATTAGGACAGTGTCGGAAGGATGGATCTAGCAACATAAAACTATGCCATTACCTTGGGATAACTGCTCTCATGCTCTCAAAAAAACTAATGTAAAGAGAATTTATTATTAAGGCATATGACTTTCTCAATTCTTTGACAGTTACTAACACTAAGGTTTACCTGTGAGAAAGAACAAATAGCCTCTATTTGTAAGAATAAGAGTCATAAGCTCCAGAAGTAGGTCCATAAGAGACTCTTAAGACTTCAAATTTGAAGTCTTAAGAACATTCTAATATATTATTAAATTGAATATGAAATTCTGACTTAATACAAGAGCCAACAAAAATTACATATTTATTAATTTAAATATGTAAAAATGAGAAAACAAAAGCTAATGATTTTACAGCCACATTATATCGCAACCAAACAGTTCAATCAAAAATATTACATGTTTGGAATGTGCTAATTTTCATAAAACAGATGTTCAATAGTTACCCAGGAAAATTAAATTCGTAATTCCCCACTATATTATTAGAGGACTTAAAAGTGATTTTTTAAATTACTGGTATATATTTTATCACAGCCACAAAATTCATAAATAGGATATGGTCCCTTTATCCCAATTTTCTTTTAAACAGAAAATAAACCATATGCTCTGTATTTCACCATGGTTTCAAAATGTCTTATTGACATATTCAATTTCAAAAGTATGATAAAGCAGGAACAAAACTGAGCAATAGCAGGCATTTGAGACTGTAATGCCACTTTAGCCCCATGAATATAGGTAGACTATTAAAATGTCAGAACTTAGCACACAAGAAACAAAGAAATATTAAAATGCAGCATTCTATTACATTATTAATGCACTGTTTTAATGAAATAGGATTATAGTTCTATTGCATATATCTATAAGTTACTTTCACATTCATTAGCATATTCCATGTGATTATTTAATTAGGTCTATAATTTGATTAAATATATTGATATAAAATTATAAAAGTCCTCTATTATGCTAGTTGCTTTAGGACAGTGTTATTAAAACAAGATAAAATAAAATATTTCCTTAAATTTTAACAAGTGAATGAGCAACTTCATATTATCACAAAAATAATTTGGAAATACCATGTTCTGTTTTTGCCCATAGCGAAGTAACTGCTTAATAGGTATTTGGAGATTTGCTCACATTCAGCCTATTTAAGTTTATAGCAGTGATGATATCACAGTGTTTTTTAAAATAATGCAAGTTTTCATATATGAAGGTTATGCACACAGAAATTATTTTTCCTTCTGTATTTTTGTTGAAATAGCCAATGGAATATTAAAAATGACAGCAAGTAAATGCAAGGAATGGAGGGAAAACTACCACATTCTAAAAGTATCAAGAATATTTGCTGGGCCCATCAAAACAGGCTAATTCCCTTGCTACTGGTTTTAACAGTATTTCGTTTTCTTTTTTCATATCTTTCACTGTGTGCGCATGCGCATTTGTGTACATATGCATATATTCTCTGATGAACTATAAGCATCATTTAGAGGACAGGAGTTATTATATCTTGCCATAGACACCAATATACTTCCAGCTATGCCTTACAGTTTATAAAATGCATAAAGAAGACTTGTTAAATAAGGCGTGAAGAAAACTCTAGAAAGAAATACACTAAAATGCTAACAGTGATAATCTCTGGGGGTACTTAATGATTTTTGTTCTTCCCTCATTTTTCTGCATTTTCCAAATGATCTATAATGAACATGTGTTACTTGTATAATAAGCACAAAATAATTAATACATTAAAAAATGCAGTTCTTAATATGCCACTAATTCCTTAGTGAATATCATCATAGATAAGCAGCAATATAAACATGTAATAAATAAATCAATGCTGCATAGTTATACACAGGCAACACTTCTGTTAATTGAAGTTTATAAGTTTTATTAATTTATAAATTATCATAGCATAACATCTTCAAAAATTATTTAAAGGCATACTGCAATAGACTACAGTTCAACAGGTTGTTTTGTCGTCGTTTGCAAAGTCAGTATCAAATCAAAGCCAAGAAATGTAAATTTGAACCTTCCTGGTGGCTCAAGAGGTTAAGTCTCAGCACTATCAAGCTACTGGCAGCCACTGCAGCACAAGATTGATCCCCGGCCATGGAGCTAACCCATATGGCGCAGCAGACCTCTCCTGTCTCATCTGCTGCTTCCCTCTGCAATGTAGTTCAGTTAATCTGCCTGTTTTGTTCTGCAATTTGTTCCTGGTGAATCTTCTCACCCCTGACATCTCTGGCCTACACCCATTCTTATATGTATAAAGAAATAAAAATAAATTTAAAAAAATGCAAGCAAAACCAATGTTACCTAAATAAAAATAAAAACAAAAATTAAAAAAATGTAAATATGCATTACCAAAATACATAAAATATTTCTAATATAACTCAATCTTATACTCTTCTAATATTTAACTAATGCAGATCAAGTGGTATATAGATTGTTCCTATCCTATAAAAATATTTAACTTTACCAAAAAATGAAAATGTAAGCAGTACCAAATTATAGGACTTCATTTTGTATGGGAAAAGAAAATTCTACATTTTTTCAAACTGACAACTCTTACGACAGTAGCCAACCAGTATGAAATCACAGTTTTATCACTGTATATTTATAAAGAATACTACTTTGTTTTTGGGAACTTAAAATAGAAAACCATGAACAATTAACATATTTCACTTAAGTTTTTTTCATTTTAGAAGTCCTTTGATGATGCTATCTAGTGAATGTGTGACTAAAACAAAATCAAGCTGCTATTTTTTCCCTATCAAATATTAACAGGATATCCTTTAAGCTAGATTTGTGATATGATAGGTAATTTTAATAAAATAGTATTTGCTTACTTCAATACAGGGAAGATACATTTTCAAGAAGGAAAATGCTGAGGTTATCTTGGTTATAAGGCTGCTGATGAAGTGATTCAGATAATTTTCTCTTCCATACAGTATCAGTATAAGTTCTTTCTTTTCAAGCAATGAATTATAGCTGATAGCTCAAACCTATTTTATCTATATCTCTTAGAAAAATGAGAAAACATAAATATTTATTCTATATAAACAGGACACAAGATGTAGATAAAAATGATTCATTATGGAGCACTGAATAACTACTATGTGTATCACTATGACAACAGAAAAGGGCATCAAGAATTCCTACCATCTTAAATCTGAGGCTATCTAAGGTTACTAAGAAAATTTAAAATCTAAAATTTTATGTGCTTGGCACAGTAAGGTTTGCAGTAATGATACTGTATTGACAATAACATCAACAGCGCTGTCTATAGCAAACTTCAGAGAGACTAAAAAAAAATTATTTTAATTGAAAAGCATCTATAGCAGCACACCAAACCAAAAAAAAGTTTAAGAAATCCAAATGTAAAAATAATAACCAGTAAAACTGTTTAAATAAATCATTCATTTTACTTTGCAATTTCTGTAATTTAGATATTTGAAAAACAGCAACCTAAGGTTTTGTAGGCAAAGAGTTCTCATATTCTGATAATTTGAAGAAAATGTGCTATTTTCAGGGCCTCCCTGGTGGTGCAGTGGTTAAGCGCTGCTCTGCGGAGCTGTCGGCAGTGGCGACGGGAGCTGGATGCCCAGCCAGGGAGAATCCCACATGGCACAGCAGACCTCTCCTGCCTTGCCCTCTGCTCCCCTCAGTACTGTATTTCTGTCTATCTGCCTGTTCTGCTCCCCATTCTGTCTCTGGTGAACCCTCTTGCTGCCCCATGCCTCTGACCTGTACCCCAGCTTGTCTGCATAAATAAACAAAATCTTAAAAAAAAAATGTGCTATTTTCCTTTTTTCCCATGAAGCAGTATTTTTAAATTTGAGGAGACAACATGGTAAGAAGGAAACATCAACTAGGACTAGCAATATCAGTAATAAAGTGGTATAATTATAAAAACGTATAGATTACAGTAACAATTTCGACAATTTCAATCGGTGTTTTCATTACAAAATGAAACACACAAATACCACCATCAGAAAGCCCCATATTATACTAATGTAAAATTCATCAATGATAATAATGAAAATTATACTGATTTCAAAGAATAAATCTCTATACAAATTAAACTTCCTTGTGGAAACCGTATGTCAAATTATGCTCTGAATTAAACTCACATAACACAATATAATGAAAAGTTTTTAATAACATATGAAAATAAGAAAATTTTTTTTGTCTAAACAAACAGTAAGTCAGTAATATAATCATGAAAGTTATACAATATCTGGCAAATACGTAGATACTATACTTGACTTAACCACACACGTACATCAGTGAATAATAGACATCAGTACCACAGAGGGGAAAGACCAATGGTCTTGAAAACAAAAGATCAAAGTTTTTATTTAGGTCCTGCAGCTTATTATGAGTTTCCCACAATTCATTCACAAATCTTCTGGAATTCCAGATTCCTAACTACAGAGATAACTTAAGGGAAATGAGGTCCGAGAGAACTTGATCTAAAAAGTCACTTCTAGATTTACATTCTAAAGCTCTATCTATTCTAAATTAGAAACATACTGTCATGAATAAAAATTTCCTCAATGAGAAATTGGCATTTTCCTCAAACAACCTTGACAAATCTATCCTCTCTCTTTATCAATACTTTATAATTTACTATATGTTTAAGCATAGTTTGCTTTTTTAGGTAAGTCCAAGCACATATGCACAATCTACATCAGTTACTATCAATAATTCAATATAAAATTTAACACTGAGTGACTGAATCAAAATTGAGATATTTAGATAATATGATATTCACATATCAGGATTACTGACATAATCCTCTGTTGAAAGAAATTATAAAACAGCATTGTGCTACAAATCCATGCTAATCTAGAAATAGTGTAAGTGAGGAAAAATGTTTACAAACAAATTTATACATTCTAGTATTTTTCTCAAGCAATTTTGTTTAACAATAAGAGCTTTATAAAGGGCTCTAGGTTGATCGGCACCTTTTATCCTTTGAGTCATGACACGAAAAATAGCTTGGCTCATTTAATAAACTGGAATAAGTGTGAGAATAGCAATAATACTAATATAACTACTTGTGATATGCATTACCATTTATGGAGGATTCAAAATGGGCAGAGAATTGTGCTAGGCATTCTACATATCTTTTTCTCTTAAGAATGTCAATAAGGTTATTACGTTTACTTTGCTGATGAGGAAATTACAACTCAGAGTGTAGTAGTAAATATTCAAATACAGGTCTGACAATAAAACTCATACTGCTCAAAGCATATTTCATTTAATTTCAAGTTTATACTTATTTCATATTAAAAAGAGGTTACCTCACAGTTAATAAACATAACAGGAAGCAGTATTTGCTTCTTTCTCTTTACATGACAGAATGACCATATATCAAATATGTTTTTCAGGAATTAAGCATTTCTCAATGTCAGTATGCAGTTGGGAACAATTTTAGATAATGCCAAAATTTGCAACCTACTCCGGCGATGAAGTCCTTCACTTTATCATAAAGTATAGCGACATCAATTCCATTATATCAACCTCTTTCAAATCCTATCATTTGAGCTGCTCTGCTTAAGCTTCTAGTTTCTTTAAATAGCTCTGTTTAGGGTATTGCAGTTCATATAATGTATGGTGTGAAAAAATATATATAATTTACAGATTCCTCACTGCTGAACAATTAAAGATCATATGAAAACTTCAAAAACCCTTATACAAAGTTTGGAATGCAAACAAAACACTATTTCCTCCTAAGTGATCTATATTTGCTTCTATATCTACATTCATATGCCTATACACCTAGCAAGAATATATAGACACATACACAGACACACACACATCAGTAAAAATATACTATAGCAAATATGCTCTTGTCGAGACAAAATGTGGGTTTAGGAAGTTCTGAATAACCTTTGTTTTAAAGGTGAAATGTAAGAGAACAGAATAAAATGACACACACTGCACTTAGTAAGAAGGGTAAGTTTTGTTTTATTATAGTAAGTAAGTGTATGTACAGGGTTATGTAGAGTAAGATCTTGTAAAAGAGCAGTATAGGGGGTGTGTGTAGGAGTGTATGTAAGGGTATGAAAAGGCTGTTATACAGAGGTATGTGCAGAGTTATGAATACAAGTGTGTTTGAAGGGGTAGATATAGAGACATGTTTAGGATGGTATGTATGAAACGTGTAGAGAATTGTATATCCCAGTGAGAGACCTTTCAAAGTTACTTCACCAGATAATAAGCCTGGTAGGTCAGGTGATCACCACCACCCTGAGAAGAATCCAGAAGTCAATGTCATTATTATATGGACTTGCTGATCACAATAATGCATTAGAACATTACTAGGAATGGTACAGTAAGTCATGTTCATTCTCCACTGTTTCCTTTTTCAAGGGAAAAAGTAATAACCATGCAAAAGTTTTAAATATAAAAGGGTAAAACAAAATTTACTTTTTACTTGTGAATGCTGACATTCTGTAATGTGGCTTCATTCATAATAGAGAGCACTTTACTATGGTAGTTACATTATTTGTGGATCAAGCTAAGTATGCTAGAATAAACAAATAAAAATAGCCTACAAAGGCAAAAAGCCTAATACTGATTTTTCAGTCCAAATAATAAAAAATAAAGAGTTCTAACTCCTTTCATCTCACATGTTGAAAAAATTATTTGTAATTAAAATGCAGACAGAACTATTTGTCAGCAGCACTGCCACCATGACATACAATAAATAGATTTGGGACCGTGGAAGTCACAACAGCAGCTAACAGTAGCCAGCCTTACAATGACCTTAGTATATGATGAAAAATGAAGGGCTTCAAAATAGAAGAAATTCAAATAAAATTAATTTCACAAAGGAAAGGAGAAGCCAGGCTTGAAACAGATGGAAAACTTAAACAGATCTCAATGATTTTACTTAAGGGAAGAAATAGCTTACCTATTATTTTTTTCTGTCATCCCCCACCTCCGTTTCTTAATACCAGTTAACTTTAATAAGACAGGTCTGAATGTATCATAAGTTAGTTCTTTATCAGTTTTCATAAATCAACCTTTACTGTGGATGGCCAGCTGAAAATTACGCAAGCTATAAATTAGCTTTAAACAATCTCTAAATCAGGTTAGAACTGGTTTTCAAATTAAAGAGCCCTCAGTATATTACAAGACGCTGTCACTTTATTACTTCAATCAAATCTATGTGGCCTGAGGTAGAACGAAATGGATGCTGTCTTCATTTGCAATGGGATTATCTCTTATAGCAGGCTCTGGAAATAACCCCAGTAATGAATTAAAAGCTAAAGTTACTTTTAATATGACCAATGTAGGAAACTGTTACTCCTTAACAAAGCTGGAGTTTCAGTTAAAAAAAGACATTTCTTTATTGTGAAAACATACACCAAAAAAATCCTTGACTAAACTCGAATTTTGTGATATTTATAGTGCTATTAGTGTTTACAGTATTTCATAGAACTAAAAAAAAATATAGCAACATGAACATTCTACTAATTTTAAATGGTCCTCAAATTAAAAAAAAAAAAACGGTGGATATACCACTATCAATGTTTTTGGAAGCACTAGATGTAAATTATATGTTTTAATGAAATGAAATGAAAACCATTTCATTTATTTTTCCCGTAGACCTGTGCAACTAGAACAGTGAAACAGTGAATTAGGTGCTAATCAGGTTCATCATCACTCTTACCAGACTGTTTAATAAAGAAAATAAATAAAGCTCTGCATTGCACAAAAGGGAAGAATGATATAAAATATATATGCATATATATAATTGTTTTAAGCCAAAAAAAAAGGCCCTAATTAGTAGGTTTACTTGTTTATTGCCTCTATTTTTAAAATGAGGAAGTGAGGCACAGAGAGATTAAATCACTTGTCCACCTTTTATGCAGTTACCTGAACAATTTGATTCTGAGTTTGTATTCCTGATAGAGACTATTTAACTAAGAGGATAGGGACACTGAATATATCAGGAGATGAATTTCTCATGAAACTCTTGTTTGCACCTGAAGAATTAATGAGGAACATCAATGAGAGAAATAATAAAATCCAAGTTTAGAAGTCTTACAGTAGTATATCACTAATTAGTAGTGTTGGACATACACATGGGGGTAAAAAAGTATACACATATACCTTACACTTTGTACAAAAATTAACTCAAAATGGATCAGATATCTAACTGCAAAATGCACAACTATAAAATTCCTGAAAGATAACAATGGGAAAAGATTTAGGTAACACTGGGTTTGACAATGACTTTTTTAGATGTAACAACAAAAGCATAATTCATAAGAGAAAAAAATTAAATTGGACTTCATTAAAATTAAAAAATGCCTGCTTTGCAAAAGTCACTGTTAAGAAAATAGAATGACAACCTATAATCTGGGAGAAAATATTTGCAAAAGCTATTATCTGATAAAGGACTGGCATCTGAAACACACAAAAAATTCTTAAAAGCAAACAGTAAGAAAACAAACACCCAATTAATACACAGGCAAAAGATCTAAACATAAATTATACCAAAGAAGCTATAATGTTGGAAATAAGTATATGAAAAGATGTTCAACATCATGTGCCTAGGGCATTATAAATTAAAACAATAAGATAATACCAAACATCAAGTAGAATAGCCAAAATTCAAAACACCAATAACATTAAAAGCTAATAACGATGTTAATAATTACAAGAACTCTTACTCATGGCTGCTAGGAATACAAAATGGTACAGTCATTTTGGAAGACATCTTATAAAACTAACCATACCCTTAACATGTGATCCAATGATCTTGTTCCTTGGGACTTCCCAAATGACTTGAAAACCCATTATTTCCACATAAATATCTATATATGCATATTTATAGTAGCTTTATTCATCATTGCCAAAACTTGGAAGCAAACAAGATTACTGTACGCATAATAAACAAACTATACACATACTTTCCCCCCACAATCAGCAAATGAATAAATCAACTGTGATACATGCATGCATGCTGTATAATTCTAACTATGCGACATTCTGGAAAAGGCAAAACTATGACAACAGTAAAAAGGTCTGTGTTTGCCAGAGATTTGGTAGGGAGTGTGTTGGTGTTCAAGTGAAGCCCCAGGGACTTTTAGGGCAGTGAAATTATTCTGTTTGACACTACAATGTTGGAATTCAGTATATAATAATGCATTGATACTGATTCATCAGTTGTAATAAAATCACACTAATGGAAGATGTTAATAATAGGAATAGTGGTAGGGGCAGGAATGAGAAGACATATGGGAATTCGACTTTCCACTCAATTTTTCTATAAACCTAAATGTTCCCCAAAATACCTATTGAAAGAGAAAAAAAAATTAAACACGAGCAACTATTATTACTATAATTACTCCCTTTTTAGCTATCACACAGTTTCCTCCATACCAATTGTACACACACTCTTTCTACTCAAGGATTTCCCTACACTGCTGCAAATACCAAGTATGCTAGCACATGGTAGGCTTAAATTGTCTTGCCTCTTAAAGTTAGGTTTAATTGTATAATTTGTGGAATATAAGCTACAGTGATGTACTAATTTCCAAATATAAATTTAAAAGGCATCTGCAATTAGCTACATTTTCTACAACAGTGCCTTGGACTATACATGTTGAAATCAAACCTCTATCAGTTTGGGTTTCCAAGTGACTATGATGTGCAGAGTTGCTTTGCCAGCCTGTATTAACAAGTTACTTGCATAAGAAATCAACTGTTAACCCACTAAAAATTTGGTATTGTTTGTGTGTGGTATATAAACTATCCTATTCCAATATACATACCTTGCTTTTATAATTCCATTCAAATGACATAGTAACCACAATTTCTTTTTGATTCTTAGAGCTAAAAGCAATGCTCCCAGTCTCTCAAATTCCACAGTAGTTTATCTGCACCTTTTAATAGCAGTTAACACTTTAAATCTTGTACTAACACTTCAAATCTTGCAAAAAATTTATATGCATACATGTCTTAGTTATCTTTCTAGAATATATTTTTTATGGATAAGATTCATGTCTGATTATCTTAGTGTATCTCAAGCACCTAGTAGAGTATAGGAATTCCTTTTGAATACTATACAGACTGCAAATATACTGGTAGGCCCATCAAGAGAAAGCATGTTTATAAATAAAAGAACCATATTTCCTCAAGTTCTATATAGCAAAAATACAAAACAGACATTTTCTTTCAGATTAGTTTCATACTCTGAGATAATCCCAGTGTTCTTCATTCTGGAGGAAAAAATTCCTTTATAATTTAAAACTAAATGTCTATTCCAAAGAAATCTACTATAACCAACAGATACTCTTTATGTTAACATAAATGCTAAGGGAACTAGATAGGAAGAGAAACTATTCTAAGGAAGAATATTACTGTAACCTTGCTGAATACATACTTTCATATGTCTCTTACTCTGGGTCTTTTCCAGATATCTGGGTCATGGCTGGTAGAAAGTTCATGTTTCAGACATTGTTTGTTATTTCAATAGACTGGGGCATCTAAGGCAAAGACTAGAATCTGTTATAATTCCACCACCATTCAGCAAAATGGAAGTCTTAAAAATAATTTCAGTAACAACTAATAGGCAACATGTTAGCAGTAAACAATTACCAGCTGTACTTTTATAGCTTAGAAAATTTACATGTATGTATAACATCCAGTACCTTTGTCTTCAAGAATATGAGAAAAATATTTTCTGCCATAAGAGATAAATCTAGTTTGTAAAAATAATCCATTCATAAAAAGATGTATATTAATTTCCAAAAAAATCTACTGAATGTCAAATTATTAGTCTAGCAAAGAAGTTCAAAATAAATTAATCTAGCCATAAGGATTATGGGAAACTAGGATTTAAACTGGACATTTAATTTAAAACAAACAAAATACCTTGATGGTATTTGTAAGAGAAGGAAGGAAAGGAGGGAGGGAAGAGGAGAGAAAAAAAGTAGGGGGCATACCACCTGGAACATTAGCCTGCGGTCAGATTCCAGATGCCTTAAAACTCAGGGTAAAACCTGAAATATACCCTGTAGCATAGGCAATAAATAACTTCTTGGGTTTCCTGAATTGAAAGGGTATGTGAAAACTAATCCTTCAAAAGACTGATTTGTAAAATATCTATAGGATGACTTACTAAGAATAGAAATTTATGATTCTGAAATAAAGGAGATTTTTGAAATTGAGAACAAAAGTAAATTTTCCCTCTTCTGAAACAGAAATTAAGCTAAGGAAACAGACTGATGTAAGGAACAAAGGTTGAAGCTGAAAAAGCAACAGACTTTTATTTTTAAAGATTTATTTATTTATGCATACAAGCTGGGGTACAGGCCAGAGATGTGGGGCGGCGAGAGGGTTCACCAGAGACAGAGTGGGGAGCAGAACAGGCAGATTAGTGCAAATACACTGCTGAGGGGAGCAGCGGGCCAGGCAGGAGAGGTCCACCAGCCATGTGGGAATCTCCCCTGCCGGGCATTGAACCCACACCGCCACTGCCGATAGCTCCACAGCGCAGCACCCAACCGCTGTGCCACCAGAGAGGCCCAGCAACTGACTTTTTTAAGGGTGAAGAGATGAGGATAAGGCTCTTTTTTCTTCAGTGAAATGTTATAAACAAGTCATCTTGAAGAAATTAGGGTGCTGAAACTAAAACTGAGAATTGAGATAGGTGGCAAAAGATGTGAGATAAATGCTATAAGGAAATCTGGTAAAGACAAGAATGAGGCCTGGTTTAACTTAAGAGATATGATTTTACAGTGGACTTAAGTACATAAATTCCTCCAGTTATTTCTGGCTAGAAAAGAGAGGTGAGATGAATCTATAGAGTATATGATACATTACTTGACAGTCACATTAAAGGATTCATGGGATGGATAAAATTTTGTATCTTAGTTTCTCACAAATAATCTAAAATTTCCTACTTTTAAAGCTATGCACTGGTAAAAATCCTTCAGAAAATCTTTTCTTCAAATGCACACACAAAAAAACTGGTCTGGTAACTCATCAAAGAAGTATGGAGAAGAGGAAAAGAGAGAGTGAAGAATAATGATTTCACTGGAAGAGATCGTTTTATAGGAGTTCCCATGTAATAGGGATTTGGGGTGTGTGTGTGTATGTGTGTGTATGTGTGTGTGTGTGTGTGTGTGCGCGCGCGCGCGCGTGCGCATGCATATATTACTCAGTTTGTCCCCTAGGAGTCTGAGTGGTCAGAGACTCAATGGTGATGCATCTTTGACAAGCTGCAGTGATGAGGAGCACAGAAAAGATGCAGTCTTCAGGGGGAATTACTGCTCTTCTGAGCTTGTCAAGGAAAGGGTCTGAATGTACTTACCTTAGGGTCAAATGATGACACATGAAAGAAAAACAAGACTGACAGACTAGAAAGGGGTCTGGAGAAATAGCAGAATTTAGTGGGATAGCATGATGCCAACCAAAGGGGAGACAAAGGGAACACAAGTTCTGAGAAGGAATTCATAATTAGGTCACAGGAGAAGGCATTTCTCACATCAAGTGAACAGCAGGTAAGAAAGCGGTAGCATAGAGAAATAAGAAAATCCACAAAAGGAAGCAGGAACAAGAGTCAAAGTCCAGAACAGTCCCCTTTAATCCTAGAGTTTTCACAGTAAGTAGGCCTCAGCTGGTTAGAAGAGAAGCTTTGAACTGGTTGAGAGATTGAAATCTTATCATTCAACTGGACTACAATTTTTGACATTAAAGAAAAAGACTATTTACCTTTCATACCTCAGGGATACTGGAAAACCCCTAGAGTCACTCAAGAGAAAAGAGGATCCAACAGAACTTGTTTAAAGGCATTGGGATGAAAGAATTGAGTTACTTTTTATTTACATCTTGTCTTGAATTCAAGAACAATATTTACTTGTATCAGAATAAAAATGGAAGATTACTCTTTTTAAAAATAGAAATCTGGATAGTCCTTAAATCATTTAATATGGAGAACAGTTAAAATCACTTTCTTTTTCTCCTTTCATAAAATTAGCTTGAAGAGTTTTTGTTTAAAGGTGTTAATTTCAGACTGCAGAGTTTTGGTGTTTTTTTTTTTTTCATAATGCAATGATGAATTACAATAAAAGCAACAAACTATTTCTTAGATCCCATTAAGGAGGTTCCTATTTCAAGGAAGCTTTTTAATGAAAAGTAATATAAATATGTTTCATAAATTTATTGTGTCATGTTTCCAAATGTGCTTTTACAACTCAGGGGGAATGAAAAGGAGGGGAGAAACAGTCAAAAAGAGAAGAGAATTGGGGGATTTGGGAACAGTTAAATCATCAAGAAAGTTAGTTTATCTATCTGTAAAATCAGATTCTTTAGTAGTAAACTTTGGAACATTCAAATAAAATGGAGGATTAACATGCCACTTACAGTTTTTATACAGTAAAAAAGTTAAAGCTTCCACACTGTTACCAAGCATCATGGAGAAAAGGCAGAAATGTCTAAATTATGTACCAATTTGTCTTCCTGAAAAGAATAATCAATGTTTTTAAAAAATATCTACTTTGTTTTAACACTCCTAAAATGACTTGAATTGGGAAAAATTAATGATAACTAATGATTAAATAGAGGAATCCATTTTAAATTGAGTAGTTAAAATAATGATTTGCTGGGATTTATGTTGAAACTGCTGAATAAAGGAAGGAAAACAATGTTGAAGTATCTAGTATTCACTTCTTGCTTTAAGTTATGTGTGTGTGCGCGCGCGTGCTTGCTTTGGAAACTGTTCACAAGTATCTGGTAACCCAAATTTTATATTAGAAACAAAATTTACAGAATACTCCATGTTGTTAAAAGTTGAGAAAATAGTAGACCCTCAAGAACACAAAAGTGAACTGATTAAAATGCTTTGATGCAGCTTGAACTTTTCAAAGTGATTCCTAAAAATTTTAACCTCTACAAGCGTAAAGAGTTTTCAAACCAACGAAGCAGATAATCATTTGTAGCCATTATTGAAGGTACATTTAACAAAAAACCAACTTAACTTCAACGAAGATGTAACACTACAACATAAACCTTTAAGAAACCTTCAAAGAAGACATTAAAATAGATTGCATCTTAGGTGACTAGGCTTTATATTTAGCATATGAATTACAGTCCAGAGGGGATAAAAGAGACAGGTATATCAAAGTTAAATCAACTTGTAGAAGTCTGAAATCACAAAAGAACCTAAATGACTGAGCTAGGTCACAGGTGAAAATACAGTAGAATAAAAAGTTACATCTTTATTTACCAAAATGGAGGGAACCATTTTTTAACTTTTTACAGGTAATAATTTCCTACTCTTGAGTTGACAAACAAAAGAATTAAACTCAATGATTCTAAATTACATTACAATTATTTGAAACATTGACACACAGATGTTATTTTTTAATAAGAGGAATATTTTTTGCAGAACTCTGATATTGAATAAAAGAAAACAAGATCTTCCAGTTTGTATACAAAGTGTCTGACACTGCACAAAATTAGAGTATTCAGTATTCTTCAGTTATCTTTGCAAAGAGACTGAATGAGTTTTCTTTTCATAATACAGGTTTTCAAATTCCACAACTCATGACAACTATTATGAAGTAATATTTGACTCAATTAAAATATAGTCCTTAGTGCTAATTAAAAAAAAAATCACTTATAATCCTTTTCCCTTACTTCTTTCCAGTACAATGAGTTAGATTCTACTGGACCTAAAGAAATCATCGATATTGTCAATTGGAAGCTCCCTTAACAAATAATTATTTGACTGCATTTCATGAAAAAAAATGGTTTTAAGGTAGTGGTTATTTTGTAACTCAATCTTAGTATTCTTAATTCTGGTAAAATTTTAATTTTTAAAAACTGTAAAGAAAGACCCTTCAGCTTAACTATCATAATTTTAGTAGGTGACTTTTTTCTCCAAAATAAAAAAAAAACAAATTATTTCAAAACTTAAGAACAGTATGAAGTTGGTGATTTTTGAAAGACGTCCCTATACATGGCATCCTACTGCACTTTAATTAATTACTTCAATAATGATTTGGTTTCTTATCATACATGGTATTCTACAGCATGCTATATAAATGATTCAGGCCCACATGCCATTCAAGTAGAAAACAGCTTAGTTTTTCCAGGTTATAGTGTCAGCACTTATAAAGAAAACGCAAATTATGACAATGAGATACCATCTCACACCTGTGAGAATGGCCCATATCAAAAAGACCAGAAACAGTAAGTGCTGGCGAGGATGTGGAGAAAAGGGAACTCTCCTACACTGCTAGTGGGAATGCAGACCACTCCAGCATTTATGGAAAGCAGTATGGAAGTGTCTCAAAGCATTAAAAATGGATCTGCCATAGATCCAGTAACTCCACTCCTCGGAATCTGCCTGAAAAATTAAAGAACACTAATTTGAATGGAAACTTGTACTCCCATGTTTACTACAGTGTTATTTTGTGGAAACAACCTAAGTGTCCCAAAACAGATGACCAGATGGAGAAGATGTGGTGTGTATACACACACACACACACTGAAATATTACTCAGCAATCAAAAAAGATAACTCATGCCATTTGCAGCAACATGGATGGAGCTAGAAAGAAAGGATAATGCTCGGTGAAATAAGCCAGAGGTGAAAGTTAAACATAAAGTGGTATCACTTAAAAGTGGAATATAGAGAAACCAAACTAAGAATCAGATAAAGAAAGCGTAAAGTCTAAATATTAAAAGATGATTATAGAACTTAAGCATCCAGAGGTGAGGGGGGGTGGCAAAAGGGTAAGAAAGGACTATTGTGGGTGAGATGGTGGGGGGAATACTACGGTGGCAATAATTGAAGGGGGTATATTAATATTACCTCAATTAAAAATAAATAGATCAACTTTAAAAATAAAAAACAAAGAACTAAATAGATTAGTATAGATCCCAATTATATTATAAAGAATAGCAATGAATAATTTTGCTGAAAAGTGTTACTTGATAAAAATTACTATTTAGGGATAGATTTGAGAAACATGGAAGTGGCAATCAAGTAAACAATCTCTTTGAGAAGATTGTAGTGACAAAATAATGAGGTCAGTTCAGTAGATAAATGTTCAGTTTAAACAAATACACTCTTTTTTAAAATGTACAATACAGATTATAATTAGTGGAAATGTTAATGACCATTACTTTTATTGAAGTCACAAATCATTGTTACTAGTCTCAAAGTACAGCACTCAATTAGAAAGCAAGGCTTTGAAGACATGAATGCAAACAATTTTGCCTGCCAGAAAAAATGCTAGAGTAACTGGCAACAGACTGAACTTAGTCTAGGATACGATAAATGATCAACTGGCAGTTTCTGTGTTTATCCGTAACACTAGCAAAGAAGAAATCCCAAATTTAAATACTTTGATAGCCATGATGGAGAACAGCTAACCACAAAATACCACATATTTGGTCTACGGAATTCTAATGTAGAGGACTATATAAACAACTCTTCTCTAGAGCTTTACATATCTGTATCATAAAAAGGCAAATCAAGAACATTATAGCTTAGTAAAACATTTTGTTGTAACCTCTAATGCTTGTCAGACAAATGATAAAAGAATGTGTAAGACTGTTAAGCAGTATTAAGTTTTTGAAAATGACTTCTCTGTCAACTGTGCTAAACTCAGAAACTTAAAATCCAACCCAATGTCAGATAAAATCCCAGAGGTCAAATGAATAGTTAAAATATTAAAATGCTATTTTTTTATGGCCCAGTTAAATTCTTCAAATTTAAAGGAACTTTAAAGGATAATTCATTTTAATTTTTATTTTTCATAAATCTTCATAATACATAAAATTTAGACATTCAATTTCCAATATTACCAAATTCAATTAAATGTGCTTGTTTAATGTATTGTGTCAAGATGTTCCTTGGAGGGATTATTCTGTTCAGTTCTTAAAGAGGCAAAATTCTCAATGACTGTTTTACTTGACAATATTTATAGATGTCATTTGACATATCAGGTGTAGAATTCTAGTTATTCAATGCATAAAGTTTGGAAAATAAAGTAAGAATGGGGCCTCTCTGGTGGCGCAGCGGTTAAGAGCTGCACTGCTGAGCTGTTGGCAGTGGTGACTAGAGTTCGACGCCCGGCCAGGGAGATTCCCACATGGAATCATGTGGCAGCAGACCTCTCCTGTCTCACCCACTGCTCCCCTCAGCAGTGTATTTCCGTCTATCTGCCTGTGCTGCTCCCCACTCTGTCTGTGGTGAACCCTCTCGCCACCCCATGCCTCTGGCCTGTACCCCAGCTTGTATGCATAAATACATAAGTCTAAAAAAATAATAAAATAAGAATGAAAAAAAAATTCTTATTTCCCCTACCAGAGATTTCTAATACAAATGGTTCTCAAGAAGTACAAGTTCCACTTGTATTAGCTAGTGGGATATGTATTTGTAATTCCAGAAAATCTTCCTTATGGATGTAGATGCGATTTCAATACATATGAACTCAATTTATTACTACTCAAAAAGAGCAGTTTACTAGAGAGATCAAGTAAGAATGAAACAAATGCAGGTATCCAAGCTCAGACAGCTCATCTTGGAGCTGTCATAAATGAACTGTCATGTATACTCCATGGTGTTTCACATAACAGAGTTTAAACAGGATGAAGAGTCAGAAACATAACTAGCACAATCAACGTAAAATACATGATATGTATTTAAATCCTCAGCAACACTTGTAAAAATAAATGACTTCGATGAAGAGGTTTTAAAATAAATATTTACACATGTGGATAATGGTATTAGAAGGACTATTCTGAAGGAGTTATCTTCATTTCAGTGCTGCCGCTGAAACTACCAGACAGATTTATTGAAATCTATATCAAGTACACCTTAGAAAAAGACTGAATAGAGAACTATATCCTATATTGAAATAAAAACTACAACTACAAAGTCTATCTAATATCTTATATATAAGTATACAAGGTAACTTTGAAGTATCAGTATGTTGAAGTTTAATTTAGTTACATACATTGCATGGATTTATTTTAAATTTTTTAAAAAGTCATTTACCTCCAAAATATTTTTAATAACTGAAAAATTCATAAAATACAATCAACTGTGATTCTTGTTCCTAACTGCTCATTAAAATCATCATAGAAGCTTGTAAAAAAATAAAAATTTTCACCCTCACTTCTCCTCCTCAACAGTTCAGTCAGAAAGTCATTATTGGTTATGGTAAGTGTCCATGTGGGGTGGGTGGCATAGAGTGACAAGATATTAGTTAAATATCTGGGGACTAATCATGTAAGATATGTTAAGGACAGTGGGATAAACAGTTTTCTGTTAAGCTATTAAAAATAAGGAAAGGGAGAAAACTGGAATATTTTTCAGTATCAATAAAAAAATAGAAATATAGTATAAATGCCTGTGTGTGTGAATAGAAACATACACATCTTGTCTTTCATTCTGTCTACTGAGAAGACAGAATGAAAACTCCCTCTAACAATGAGCATATCTAGCAACCAGATCTTGGTTTCTAATACCATTATCCACTAAAAGGAACCTATACTTCTTAGAAAAATGTCTGCTTCCGGGGGTAGGGTAAGGGTAAGTGCAAATTAAGCATGAACACCTTTAGTAAATAATTACTCAAAGATAGGTGGGATCAATTCAAAGGACATGGATGACAGCTGAAGTGGAAGAAACTTGTCTAAATTGGTTTTCATTAGCCAAATTTGGGACAATTTGAACAAATTATCAAAATAAAGATAATAACAAATATGATCCACTGAATAAAACAAAAAATTTATGAGGAAAATTGTATTTACAGTCTCAAGATTCTTGCCTACAGATTATTTATTAATTAAGAAGTGAAAGAGAATATAGAAGACTCGCAGATAACTCCTTAGTTACGTGATTAAAGTTAACACCACCATCTATGGTTCAAACTGAAATCAAGTAAATTTTTTTTCACAGAAATATAATTTTAGGAATGCATTTTTAAATTATCCAATAACATGCTCCCTCTTAAAAGTGTATCTGAATAAAATAAAAACTTATTCTTACTATAAAGTATAGTTTATACCCTTGGGCAAAAATGCTTGATTATTAAACAAAATACATATTGTTTTAATAATCATTATACAAATATAAAAAACTGATTAATTTGATTATTAAAAAGCTGTTTAAACCGTTTTTTTGGAACTAAGTGCTTTCTTCAATTTTTAACAAATAAACTTTTGCAGTAGGTCTTGGAAAGCTGAAGCAAATCATTTGAACTAATGAAAAAAAATGTTTTTGATTCCAGAATCAGGCAGGAATTCTGTGCCAGTTATAATTTATTGTATGACAAATGCCTTAGTGTCATTTTTAAAATATGGTTTGATGTCCACATTACAATAGATATTTAATTTTCAATCTCTATTTAAGGAAGAACAATTTGATTAACCTACAGTAGATCAGAATGTCTTAGTTCAAACATGTTTGATAGTTATGTCAAATGAGTCATTAGGAGTCTAACTATTCACTTATATATTTTAAAGAAACACATGATAATCTTAATCTTTAGATTATCATAATTTAAGGTTTTGATATTGACATTCAAAAGATACAACTTCAGTAGCTCATTTTGGGGCATAAACTTTATTAGAAATTTCATTCTATCTACTTTGTTAAAATAATTATCAGAAATAAATTTTCACACATATAATAACCAGTTTTTTCAAAGAACAGACTTTACAAAACATTCATAATATACCTTTTTATATTTTAAGATGAATATCCACAAAATAAAATTGGACTTACCATTTATATATATTAATATATATTAATATTGCTGATTAACATTTATACAGATTTATATATATATATTAACTTGTCAAAAAAAATTCTTATGACAAGATAGGATTTCCCTGCCATTCTCTAGGTATGGTGAATTAGCAAAGGGTGCCTATTGTTTGCTACTAGAACAGCATTTGATATGATACAATAATATAGAGAATACACAAAGCAGCTAAAATATTCCATAAGGAACATGTATGTAATTTAGTAGAGCTTCTCCTTAATTTAAGCAAAAATATTCTATATTCTTAAAAAGCTATTAGATTAAAATGTTGGTACTTCACCTTCCAGTTTTCTTTAAAGTTAGGTAGATAATGAGGTGATATGAAAAAGCTATCAAAATGAAGGAAAACACTATTTCTTATAGATTTCCGCCCCCCCTCACTCTCCCTTTACCTTAGAAGAGGAAGAGTCACACTCCTGACATATCCATCCATAGCCTGTTTGTTTAGGAGACTTTTTCAAAGGAGGATCCAAACAGCCAAAATGGTAGCACAGTCTGCATTCATCACACCTGCAGGGTAAACAAATTTATGGTATATCTAAATAATATACAAATTATCTCTTTCAAAGACAAACCCAAATTACTACATATTTCAACTTTAACACTTAAAATTCTATCTTTGGCTCACAAGATTACTAAATTCATGTTTATGAAAAAGAAAATGTAAACCTGAAATAAATGTTTTAGAAAAATCAAAATACAACAACAATAAAATTAATAAGCAAAAGAAATTTCATTCAGAACACTTTGATAGAACTGTTAAGAATATATGAATGAATGTATGTATATTACCGTATATGTTCAAAATTTAAAAAAATTACAACTTCAATTTTGAACTTCAAAAATGAATCATTTGTCCATTCATTAATTTAAACACATTTAACAAAGCATATATAATTCAGGACTATGAATTCAATCCAATACATTGTGATTTAAAAATGTTTTTGAAGTCTAAAGAACTGTATTAGGGTACAATAAGCTGTAATCAACGCTATGCATATGTATTCCTTGTTACTCTCTTTCTCTAAATTAAGTTAGATTGTTTTATATTTATAGCATATAATGCACTAACACAATCTATAGAAAATAAGTAGTATTCTAAGAAATTAGTATTTCCTCCATTATAAATTTTCTCAAAATTTACCTGTCACTTCCTTTTAGTACATTTGTTTCATCAAAGTACTTCCTAGTACATTATACGGTTTGCTAACAAATGTCCTGATAGTGGTTTTTGCGGCTATCATGTACAAATCTAAGAAAACTATCATACCTATTCTTCGTTTCAGACAATCTCATCCTGCTGACAATGAAGAAAGATGTGTTTCAGTGTTGTGAAAAAGAATTTTGCATCAGTTGGAAAAACAAGACCAAAATTTAACAACAAACAACAATGATGCACATATCTTACAGAAGAAATTATATTCCTCATTTTCTTTGAACTATTTTTAATTAAAAAAAAAACTTTCTTCAAAACAGTCTGTCAGACTTTTTATATAGTTTCTCTTAATGATTTAAAATCTTAGAATTGAGAAATCCACAACTAGTAAACCCAAGAGAAAAGTTTATAAGACTTACAATTGAACAAAGCATATAATTATTACTCAATAACCTTTATCAGAAAAAAAAGGGATGGAGCTACTATCATGAAAACACACAAATAAAAACAATCGATTTTTAAAAACCACCATAATAAAGGTTATAAATCTATATTCATAGCAAAAATTTCATGTCATGCTACAAAAATCAATCTCCCAAAGGTCCATTTCAGGAATCAAGAAATTTAGAGACAGCAACTTAACTAAATTCAGGTACAAGGGTACAAGACACTTAAAAACATAATCATATGTCCTAAGTTTATATATTATTTCCTTTACTACTTTCTATGAACGAAATAAAAGTTATGCATTTTTCCATAAACTTTCTTTCAGCCTCAAGATAGACTTGAAAAATTGCTTACTATAATTCTAGCTATGGAAAAAATAAAATCGAGTATGAATAACAGTACTTTATTTATGATGCTGGTATTATAAATAAACTCTCAAAACTGTATTTTAAAGCAGTTAAGAGATGTTCAAGCCTGTTGCTCTGGAATTAAAAAAAATAATTGAAAAAACATAACTAATTTCAAATATACCATACAAACTAAATGGCAAGTCCACATAATTTTTTCTTCTTTATCAATTCAACATTTTTTACTCTTCAATAGCAAAAATTTTCATTACATTGAACATACAGTTATAGGAACCTTCAGAATATAAGCATGTCTGAGTTTATGAGAAGACTGAGATGTCTAGGTAGTTGAGGGCATATCCCTCTAAGCATGAAGACTAGCACTTCAATCATTTTTGATGGGAAATTTAAAAGAATTACATTCTTTGCTTCATCAAGAAATACATTAAATATAATTTACTCTCTTTGTCATCTCAGGGTCGTCAGTGTGAATAACAGATGCTGTTGTGTCTAAGAGACAGTGCCATCAGTCTGTGGTTCTGTTTGAATTCTTGTACTTAACTCTCACAGGTTTTCAAGGTCTTTACTTGCTTGAAACTATCAGGCCTTGTCTTCTGATACTGTCAGTGTATTTATTAAGCAGCATTTCTCCAATGTGTTGTGAATTCAGAAAACAGATCAATAAACTTACTAAGAATATGCAACTTGAAAAAAAAATGTGAAAATGAAAACTTCTATTGAGTTAAGTACATAAACATAAATTTGGTTAATTATAATCTTTTTTGCTTAACTTCAGGTTTTCAGGCAATGTTTCTTAAAGTTCAGATTGCCATTGACCTGAGTTTTTGATAAGTGAAGTTATTAATGTTCTAGCTCATATCAAATTATAGCTTAATTACCGCATATTTACCTTATAACTCTGATAATTATTTCTAGTATATAACTGAGTCAAACACCACCAAGAATGTAAAGACAAATCATAATGCATTATCTTTCAATTTCGCTTATGCAGGTATTTCTTGTTGGTATATCTACAGATTTCTAGCTAACAAATTAAGAGTTAGTCTACATTGATGTAATTTCAATTTTTACCAAATTTCAATTAATTGTAAAATCAAGTTATCTTTTATTTCAAGAATAAATACTAAGGGCAACAGAAGTTCTATCTGCTATATTGTTAGAAGATAATGCTAAATTATACACCATTTGGAAAAAAACTAATTCCTACTGATTTTTTCACTAACACCTTTTAGGAAGAACCAGTCTATGTGTGGAACACTAACATAATCTGTAATGGGTCCCAGAAAAAAGCAGAATTTGTTTAGAAATACAGAGCAACATGGGAGTTGTTCTCTCAAGATAAAGCTCATCTCACCAGTAAATAAAAACTTAAACTCCAATACTAAACAGCAAAAAGGAGTAGATGATACACTTAAGAACTGCCAAAATCCAGTAGAAAACACAAAACAAAAAGAAATCAATCTTGAAATAAATATACAACAATAAGTTTTTTCTACAGCTTAGACGTGTATCATTTTCATGTATTAAAAAATCTGGTTGTTTCTATGCTAGAATACTGAATTAAAGAAATATATAGCTTTATGTGCTAGTAACAAAACTATCCTGAATGATACAAGTGAACTTGACAGAATTTGCAAGAATATATACAAATATAAGAAATACCAGAAAAAGAAAAAGAAAAAAAAAAACCCTACGATCCAGAACAATAGAAATGGATGGTCAAAAAAGTAAATTATTTCATGTGTGCATGCATGCACACACACACATGCACACACACCACTTGGTAAACTTCAGCAAACTGTGTCAGCCAACTTAAAAACCTACGAAAACACAGAGATAAAACACAGAGATACTTTGTTTATGTAATGAAAAGTAAGAGAAACAATTAAATAGGAGGCAAAGTCTTAAAATATTAAGAGAATATAAGACTAACATAAAGAAACACTGAATTTTTTTTAAAAATGCAACTGGATACTTTAAGATATATTCTTTATATATAATTATATATATATACACACACACACACATATACATCTAATATCATTGAACATAACACTATAGGGACATTCTAAATTACAATTTTAAATGAGAGAAAATGAATCCCATGTATAAAAGGAAACCTGAAAGTTTAATTAGATTCTTACTAAAAACTAGGTATTTAGGTTATCAGATTCATAGTGGATACAGATAGAAATAATAAAGAAGCTATGATATTTTACAAAGTGACTTATCAAAATGCATTGACCAAATAAACATAATTCTATACATATTTAAAATACTTACTTAGCATATGGTTAAGTATAGCACCCTAGACAAAGAAGAGGAAGAAAATGATTTATATTCAAATGTATTATGATCCATACAATAAGCAGTTGGTAATATGTTTACCTGATTTGAGAATATGCACACAAGTAAAAAGAAACAAATGCTTTATATCTTCTCCTGTCTAAGAGACAGGGTAAAAGCCACTGTTTCAAACAGTTTAGCTTCCTTAACTTACAACTGGCAATTTCAGCAGAAGAGTACAATAAATAATTACTTTTTAAAGCTAATCAAAATAATCAAGTGCATCTTCCACACAAATAACATATATTCAGATAATGAGTTAAATTTCAGGGAGAAAAAAAATCCAGACAATGGGATTAGAAAAAAGGATGCACATTTTCTATGACTAAGTAGATCCATAATCATAGCTATTCATTATATTAATGGATTCTTTCATTTAGATGTCTTCCAAGTCTAGATAGAGTAAAATACAGAACTGGTCCTGAAATATATATTACTATATGTACTCACTTAGAAATGAAAAAACAAAACCACTAAATAGTAAAAGAACTGATGGGTTGAATTTTCTTACTTTTCATCATTTCTATGTGAAAATACTGCATATGATTAAAAAAACAATGGCCTTAAATATAAACATTACTTAAATAAAAATTCTGCTAGCAGTTTAAATAACTATACATACCTATTAACAAATAGTGACAGACTCTTGTATTGAACAGTGGCCATATTTCAATTACTCATTTTAACAGATGGAAAAGTTGTAGGAATGTGGCCCAAGAGCTAAACCACTATAAAATAATTCAAGCTTTGCACAAAATTCTGCATTCTAATTATACTGGAATAACATTAAATATCAAGACTTCTATTCCTCATATTTTTAAGCTTAGTCGACCATTTATAAGACCATTTTCTGACCAAAATAATAAGAAAATGTCTTTAATATTGTATTTCACAAAAATAGGAGAAATGGAGGTTTTGAAACTATTTTCATTAATGCCACTAGAGATTTTTATCATAGGCAATAATGAATGGATACGAATGATAAGACAAAAATACTCTTCACATATGAAAGTATAATAATTGAAAAAATATTTGGATAATTATCAAAATCCGGATTCATATTTAATAATCATTGAAATGACCTAGAACAATCAGGTTATAAGATTAAGAGTGAAAAGAAAAAATAAAACATGAAACAAAAGAAGTCATTTAAAAACACACAATAAGGTCAATTACCTATTCTCAGTGTGGGAGAATATTTCCATACCTGAAACATGTCTGCTTTGTTCTTTAATAAACTTATCTCCATCTGCTCATGCCCTTGGAAATTTTTTCAGCAGAACAACCTGCTGTGCTCCAGCCCCACATAACTTTGTATTTCCCTGTTCATAATTAACTAATTATGTTCTAATCAATAGTGTAGATCTTGATTTTACAATGTAAATCAAAGAAATGAGATAATGGCTGGGGGTCAATCTCATTTTATTTATAAAACCCAGCATGAGCAGCCAATTTCATTACACACTGTGTACCTGAACACCAGTGACTCTTATCAGCAGGCCTGCAGAAGTCTTAAGAATGATCACTGGGAAAAGAGAACTACGTTCTTATAAAGAAAGTATTTGCAAAGTATGTCCACTTCATAAACTTTTTTAATCACAATGCTTAGCATTATGTAAATTTACAAAGTGCTGACTAAAGACTATAGGAAAACAATTCTGCCTTCATATTCTATACAACACTAAAGTTGAGTCTCTTAAGTCTCAATTGTCAAAAACAATTTTGAAAAAAATTTATAAAGTTAACATTCTACTTTGCTATAGAAAGTTCTAATTTACTTAAAATAGGTTTTGGTTAAATATTCTCATACTGTAAATTAAATAAAACAGTGGTTAAGTTTTGTCAAAAAAATTAAGCTTTTAAAAAAGTGGTCTCATTAGGTAATCAGATGTAAAAACAGGGAAATGAGTGTGAATAATATGATTTATTGGTCACCAATCTATTTTTAACAGCATTAAGTGTAAAATCAAATAATCAGTCAAGAAATACATGAACAACAATGATATATAAATATCATTTAACTTGATATGGATAAGCTACGGTTAAAGTTCGTTTCAATGTTGAAACAACCCTAATATCAAATAATTTTTTACCAAAGAATTTAGTGAACTGGACAAAGGCTATGTTCCTCGATTCATTTCTACATCTAAAGTAGCACTATCACCATAATAGGTATAAAATAAATATTTGCTTAACTGAATTTATAAAAATAAAGAAATTGGATTGTATTGCAAGTGATGTAAGTGAAACTACTACAAAGTCTTTTCTCTAGAAACAAACACTTTTGAAATTGTGATGGACTTTTCAAGAGATTGAAGTCACATTCATTAATGCTGAGCACAACACAATGATTGAAACAGAATATATACAAATAGTTCGCAAGGTGGTGTGCCTGGCCAGCAGTATTAGCATCACTTGGGAACTTGTTAGAAATGTGAACTTTCAAGCCTCATCCCTGACCCACTAAATCAGAAACTGCAGAGAGACAACAGGAGGAAAGAGTAAAGTGGGGTGGAGGAGGACAAGCAAGGGAATTGGGCAGCAATCCGTGTTTCAACAAATTCTTCCAGTTATTCTGACACACAATGTTTGAAAACAATTGCTACATGCTACTATGTCTTGTATTTTGGAGTCATTTAATTTTCTGTCTGGTATTTTAATGTTTTTCCGCTATGACAAATAGCCATTATTTACCCACAGTGCCACTTCTCTTACATATGCCTGTGAAATATGAATCATTTAGTGCATATTTTCTTACATGCATACTAGTATCTCCTTTGAATAGTTACTGGACTGATTATGGGAAATTATTAATTTTTAGCGTAGAAATATGAGAGCATTTAGATTTTTAGGAGAAAGTGTTCTATTCCCTTTGAAAATCCTTTTACTCCAAATACAGATTTGTAGGATCAGTGGCCTTTGAATATGCAGTTTATATGGGTGATGTATAACAAAGATCTCTAGGGCCAGCACCAAACATGGAATAGCATATGCACCACTGAAGATACAAGATAGAGAATGATAATTATGTAATTTTTAATTAGAACCAAGTTGGGAAGGATTTTGATTGACATCAAAACCTCAAGTCTTAATGATTTTTCCTAATTCTAAAAAAAAAAATGGCCAGTATTAATTTCTTACTATGTAGCAAAGAAGGACCAGGGCCTACTATGTTAGCACATTCTATTAATGGCAATTTGTCATTTTTCCTAAAATCAGCAGGAGTTTAGCAATAGCAACAATTATCAACTTGTTCTTAAGCTTATATAGTTATAGTAAACACTTTCTTATTCTTAAAAAAAAAAAGCCTACTAGCTTTGCAACAAATTATTAATATTTTTCCTCCATTGGCCTAATATCTTTTGATAAGTTGACCTCATTTTATACATATTTTTATAAACATGTTACTTTTATTATTAAACATCTTAGCCAATAATATGGTTCCTTACTTAACTATAGATTACTAACATTGTATTTACATTTGCTTTTGATTATAACATTACCTACTCTATTCCTAAAGTTTGAACTATTTTCAATAACCACTATACCTGAAAAGAAGTCCAAAACCACATTTATAAATCAGTAAATTCCAAGAGACATGTTGGCAATTTACAAGTATATGTGCATTTCAATTTCAGCAAAGTCTCTTCTAAGTCAGTTCAAGATGGAGTGACATACTGCTGTCGTTGACTTTAAAACCGGATCATTAAAGCTTGAAGATCAAATATCAATTCTGTATACCTCTGGAAAGATACAGATGTTGATGAAGATCTTTCAGCAGGAAGATTGTATAGTCAATAAGCTTTGTATTTCCTGCATTATTTCATAACTCCATATTCAAGATCAAGAAAAATAAAATTATAATGAAGACAGAAAGTTCATATTAAATCAATAAAGACTAAATAAATTTGGGTATTACTAAAAAGGAAAACTCTAGAGATCAACACATACATACTCTTATTTATGAGCTCAGAATCGAAAGTCCTAAAAATTTCATGCTAATATCAGTGCTTTTGCACTAGGATTAATAAGTCAAAATCAGAATGTTGTATGTTTCACAAGTCTTTCACTTTTGCTCAATATTATAAATAAAAATGATTCTTAGAAGTGTCTATAGTTGTTTCTCAATGCAGCATTTCATCTATGAATACATGTATTAAGTTGGATGAAACAGAAATAGACTAATGGAATGCACTGTTTTTCCTTTTTGTTACTGGTATTGTCCAACAACAAAAGGGAGAGTGGCACATTGCATTTAAATCCTACAGACTTCCATAACTCTTCAGTAAGTTCAAACACTGTATATCATTTGCCAAAGAAGCAAGAAGGAAAGACATTACTCAATAGGACAATTCTGACAATACATTATCTTGCATTTTCAATAATGCACATATCAAATATTTCTGATTAGTGCAAAAAAAAAAGGAGGAGGAAAAAAATAGGAAAAAATTCACACAGGCCAATTAACTGCCTTGTCAGTCCAAATAACAGAACAATCAATCACATTCTATCCAAACCTGACAAGCAAAAGCAACTTTTTGCCGAGATAAGCTTATGAAAAGGACAGATAGCTGTTCTCCTTTACTTTATGTACTCTATTGAGAGTGTTATCCACATTTTTAAAATCACACTTATAAAAGGTTTCCGGGATTGCCTCCGAGGATGAGTTGTGGCAGAGTTGGGTCTCATGAAGTGTATCTACACAGTAAAGTGATAAGAAAAGAATATTAACATTTCAAGATCATAGCAGCTCTGCACTATGTTTTATGAAACATACTAAAAAAAATCACAGTAGATTAAAAAAAAAAACTTATATGATCTGGTCCAGAGAGATAGATAGCCTAACCCTAAATGCCATGATCTTGTATAGACTCTTAGCATTGAAAATAGAACTATTTTATCACTAAAAACACTGAGTTGTCTCTTCTTTATTATTACTACTTTTAGCTGTCATATATCTATCTTAAAAAAAAGAAAATAACATATAAATGAAGGACTTTCATTTACATAGCAAACATGTATTTGTTGTGTATTTTGGAGAATTAGCAGTTTGCTATTTTTTGATCAAATAAGACAATTTCATTAATGCTTCAAAAAGCATGCAGCTGTGCCGAAAGCACGTACATCTAATCAGTACGTTATAGTGCTGGTTCTACGCTACCATAAATAAGGTCTGAGGGAGGAACTACTCCATTGGTTCTTCTCCCCTGTGCCTAAACGGTCTTCCCTCTTTTAAAGACTATTCTAGAAATGTTCGATTATATTATGAAAAATATATCCCAGTTAACTATTTTAGTGAACCATGCCACCAAAAAAAGATAGTAGATATATCTCACTGTAAATATCCAGTCACTGATTAATAAATGCACTAGTAACTTCTGCCAAATTTCCAAAACTCATTCATTTACTTTTCAATTTATTTCTTAAAACTTCCTCTAGTATTTGTTGTATTTATTTCCCTTTTGACAAACATTTACTTGGTACTTGGTGTATTTTCACGGGAGAAATTTCAGGCGCTTAGTGATAAATAGTATATATATTTTTGACTGCGGTAAAGAAAAAATATCATTTCCTTCATCTAGTCGTATCTTTGTAGATAAGATGAAACTGTCAAATAGTCACACATCATAGAAAAAGTTCATTTTCATGCTTAAGTGTTAGAGAGATGTGTTTAATGCTTCTAAATTCTATTGAGAAAAAGAAAGTGAAAAGTGGCACAATCACAGACAAAAAGAGCAGTACTGAGAATAGTTATCACACCAAACTGAATAACCTCCAAAGAAAGCAAAAGCAAAGTTGCACAAGAAATAAAAAGAAAATAATGTGAAACATAGTTTTTAGAGAATGTACTTATTAACATATGAGAAATAGAAAGAGTTGAGGTCCACTAATGAAACCAGGGATATACACATACATGGAAGAGGGGAATTCCCATGATGAACAGTCACATGAACCAACTTTTCTCAGTGCTTTAATCTCTATATGAAGAGCTTTAAGCACACTTCTGAGAAGCATTTTGTATGCAGGTTAAGCACTACTAGATAAGCATAATGCAACAGGAAGCAAGCACATCATTTATCACAGAAGTACAATTAACTTTCAATTGCATGCACAAATGGTGGGAAATAGTAGACAGCCCCAAAGGTACTTGTATTTAACTTTGACAGGAATTTGAATAAATTAGATACCATGGAAATCTGTTTTAAACCCAGTTAAAACTAACAAAGTTTAACTTTGAATAACTTTAAGAAGCCATTGCTAATATTCCTCCATCCTACAATTTTAATTAATATTGCAACATCCTTAAAGCAAGAATAAACAATGTGACTTCCTTGATTGCTAAAAGACCATGGTCTTCTATAGTAGAGATCGTTTTGGGCTTTGTATTTATTCTGTATGTACCTAGTAAGCGTCTTATAAATTTATGTTGAAAAAAAGGAATTTACCACTTTCAAAGGGCTTCCTTGATGCATGTACCAGTAGTTTGTATCTGACATAGTCGGAATTGACTCTGAAGAGGAATTATATACTTCTCTTGTCCCAATAAAGACAAATATGCTAAAGCAGATAGGCTGGTGAAGCTGTATGACTAATGATTGGAGCTTGAGTTACTATACTCAAGACTGCCTGAACTGAAACTTTAATTTCACCATTTTCTAGTTCTATGATCTTACGCAGGTAGGTCTTCTATTTTTCCTCAACTGTAAAATAGGGTTAAAATCACTATCTTACGGAATTGCTATGAGGATTATTATAGCACTCACTGGTCCATATAAGTATCTCTCAATCTCAGCTACTACATGAAGAATATTAGATTTATCAAACACTAAAGCAGCATTAATTGGAAGAGATGAAACTAACATATAACTCAATCTATGCATTATACTTCAATATATAATTGAAATCATTTCTATTTCATGATGTTTGGTGTCTATGCACCTCAGTTTACCTAAGCTCTAAAGTGGAAACATACATATCCCATAGGACTATTAGAGTGAGTAGAGAATAAAATCTGGGACATAGTAATCATCTAGATTGCATTATTATAATTTTCAATCCTTAATATTTGTAATTCATATCTTTCTGGGATTCAATTACAAATGTCAAAAGTGAGATTTTTATACATTACCTAAATATCAAAACCTATCATCAACTCTAAAATTCATACCCAATTTTATTTTCAAATTAATTTCACCCCTAATTACGTTAATTTTATGTCTATTTCATATGTTCAAAATACACAAAATCAATACAAATCAAAACTTATTATAAGGGGAACAGATGAAAAAAGGTGATTGATTTTGAAAAAAGAAAAAGGAATACCCGAAAACAATATAGCTGGACTTTTAATGCCAGAAATTGGATTATGCTTGTTTTGTATGACTTCAAGGATTTAAATAATTAAGAGGTTTATCAGCTAATGTGGAGAGTGAGGCTGCTAATGATCACCACTGCCTCAAGAGGGTGTGGATTACTAAAACGTCTCTATCCCTGGCAGAAACATTTCCCATGCTGCACAGATAATTTCAGTGTTAGCTGGATGGTCAAATTACAGACAAATTACAGACAAATTACAGATTTTCAAGATTGCACAGAATTTTTATTTTGAAGTCTCTTTTAGTTACAAAAGTGACAAAATTTGAGGAAAAATGAGGTCTTCATGCCTCTTTTCTTTTTAAAAAGATTCATTTATTTATGCCTACAAGATCTGGGGTGCAGGCCAGAGATGGGGGGGGAGGGTGAGAGTATTCACCAGAGACAGAGTGGGGAGCAGAACAGGTGAATCTACTGAAAAGCAATGCTGAGGGGAGCAGCAGGTAAGACAGGAGATGTCTGCTGTGCCATGTGAATTAGCTACCTGGCTGGGGATTAAACTCATGCTGCAATGGCTGCCAAAAGCATCATAGTGCTGAGACTTAATCACTTGTGCCACCATGGGGGCCTTCATGCCTCTATTTTAAAGGTGAGAAAATTACTTTAAAGGTAACATAATTCAAGGCTACTCATCTAGGCAGTAATCACACTGTAGCTAGCATCCAAGTCTTTCCAAACAAATTCCAAATCATTGAGCAAACGGCAATCCCTTCTATCTAAATTAATAGTATTAACACACTTCACTGGTAAATAAAAAATTACAAAATTAACTGAAAAGTAAAAGTGAAATAAGAACTATTCCATGCTCTTCAAATTATGATGTGTACTACTCTAAATCTGTGTACTACACAAACACCACACTTCGCTATGTAATGTATGTCATGCTCAGGCTTCTGTTATTCTGTTTATAATGCATTTATTTAAAATTTAAAAATTCAATTCATAGCACATATCATGGAAAATATATATAAATCATACAAGGTCACTTAAAGGTTATAGGGTCATTATAGACTTGAAGGTCAAAGAATGCCACACACTAAATTCTGACTGTGTGAGGCATATTAGCCATTCCACAAACCTATCAAATTCATTAAATCAACTTAATTAAGAAAGAAAAAATCTGTGAGGGGATTTTTCTTTCAAGTCAAATTATCAGAATACCACCATAATAAGAAAAATGCAGTGGAAGCTAGACTTTAATATTCAACTATGAATATGTTGAAAATTAAGCACCTCTTTTCAACTTTTACTAATTGAAAATCATATAAAAAAAACTTTTAAAGTTTTTCTCAAGACCAATTTATTTTGTAAGTAAATATTACCCTCTTTAGTATGTAATCTCTGTTTAATATACAATTTTAGTTCTAAAGACATCAACCTAAAATGTTGGTCATTTCTTTTTAAAAAGTCGAGTATAAGACAAAAAAAGGCAATATTCTTGGTCGACAGAAACAGCCAAGTAATTTCTAAGGATAGTGATATAAAGCATTTAATTTCAATATTTAGACTGCTCTATGCTATAAGACCTCTCTGTTACCCTGAAATATTCAATAAATGTTAATGGCAGTTTTAGAACAATGGTATTTGGAGAATAAAGTAAAGAACACAAAATTTCAGTGGAGAATGATGAAGCAGGTCTGCCCTGAATATAGGGAAGATACTAGTGAACTTCCCACAATGTTTAGAGTTCAGGTTTAGGTCATTTATTGGGCAAGAGAGAGACGCAGAAAACTGGAGAAATTAAGATACATTAGAGCTACAGAACTGCAGTTATTCACTGATAATACAAAGGAGGAAAGCTAAGACATAGGATGAGACTCACGGAGGGCTAATCAGAAGTGAGGAACACAGAAAGAAGGTGAGAGGAAATAGTGAAGCAAGTGAGGAGTACAGAACAACATGGTAGGGAACCCACAATAATGAGAAAGAAAGAAAATGGATATCAAGAAATTTTATGGTTAAAAAATGATTCTCAAATTACTCTAATATTTTTAGCTTTCAAATAATACACAACATATATATTTTTAAATATTTTCAACAGAATCATTAAAATTATATGAATAAAAGTAAATATATTAAGATGCCATAAAATTATGATTTAAACTTTTTAATATTTTTAATATGTGTATTTTATAATAAAGAAAATTTTTAAAATACATAAAGTTTCTACTTACCTGCTTTAAATTTTTTATTCATCCTTTATTTTAAAAATAATTTTAGATTTACAGTAAAATTGAGCAAGTATATAGATTTACACTACAGCTCCCCCTCCACACACACACACCTCCCTTTAAATATTTAAATCTTCATTTCCACAACATGCCACCACTGAGAGTTATGGACAGGAAAAAATGAAGGTGAAAAATACCTTACATACAGAAGTAGAGAAAAAGACAAACATGCCAAGATTTGGGAGTAGGCACAATTCATTAATTCTTACTCAATACAATGATACAGAGTAAGTAGCTGAATTAGATAAAGGAGGACTAGGGGGAAACAATGAACTCTGAGAATACGAAGGGAAGGAAGCCTTTAAGATAAGAATGGAGCTATTCAAGAGATTTGCCTTTGTGTGTGTGTACCCGTGTGTGCGTGCACGTGTTTATAAGAGACAGTATTCAAAGAACAGCTAAAAAACAACATGGTAAAAATACTGTTGATCGGGTTCAAAAATTAGGTCAATTTTTAATAACTCAATATTTCAAATTTCTCCTAGCCCTAATTTCTAATTCACCAACAAAATAAATTATGATATTAAGTAAGGCCTACTACCTTAATGGTAATTCCAGTGGTAATTTAGAAAATATGAAATTCAGCTATAAACACATCTGATAAATTAGACTGGGTCCTAGGACCCTTCTAACACTTACATTGTATCTACTACTTTAGCTTTTATGATAAAATATTATCTGTTCCAGGTGTCATCATAATTCTCCACAGCTGCAGTGGTAATATTAAAAAGGTATGTATCCCAGAACTTTTGCGGGCATAGCAGCAAGATACCATCAATGAGACAAATGGGTACAAAGATGAAATCTACTGAGTTCACTGAAATCTGAAGATGAGGGTTTTTTTTTTCCTCAGCAGTATAGTGATAAGTCAAAATTCCAGAAAAAAAAATTTTATGATTTATTTATTTATGCATACAAGAACTGGGGTTTAGGCCAGAAGTGCAGAGGAAGGGGTAAAGAGTTGGGAGCAGAACAAGCAAACTGACTGGAATACACTGCTGAGGGCAGCAGTGGGCGATATAGGAGAGGTCTGCTGCGCTATATGGGTTAGCTCCTTGGCTGGGGATCAAAATCATGCTGCAGTGGCTGGCGATAGCTTCACAGTGCTGAGACTTAACTCATTGCGCCACCAGAGAGGCCCAAATTTCCAGAAAATTCTTGAATGAAAATACCAGAAGAAGCTGATAAACCCAAAAAAGTATTTTACCAACTAGAGAGTACTCTGTTGACCACAATGGTTATTTTTTTAGGAAGTTTATCTTGAGTTATTTTTGAATACCTGTTAAGCACCGTAATTCAAACCAATTCTTACATGAAAATCCACTTCTCAAATACGCCACACAATTTGTTTTTTAGACAATTAGAGACAAATTAGAGACTCTGAAACAACCAAACTGAACCCCTGTCATACCTATAAGGTATTACAGAGCTGCTAGATTATATGCTCAAGAAGTAGCATCCTATATAAATCTCTTTATGAACTAGAAAACGAGGGTCCATTTCTACCACATACAGAATTGTCAGGTGCCTATGAGCATTCAAGAACTCTGGATAAAATGAGTTTAAATAGATTTGATGATACTGATGGGGAGTATCATCATCAAAATCATCATCATCTTTACAGAAAACACGCATGGCTTTAATTCCAGCTGGGCATTACATGCATGCATATAATCAGATATTTAGAAAGAATATAAGCACCAAAATAGACTTTGCATTACCGGGAAAACCATATGGTTATGAAAGACCTTGCTATGTGAAATGCATCCAAAAAATTAACCAACTGACAAAGCTATTAACCTCTTCTGAAATTTACCATGGTAAAGACTAAACATCTCAGCAACCTGAAATGGGATTCCAAGTTTTAATTTAGTCAAGGCATAGTCCTAAAGTTGAGATTATATATCAATAAAGAGATATCCCCCAAATAAGAAACTACAAATATACCAATCTTTAATTTCATGATGAGAGCAATGCTAAAAATAAAAACAAAACCAAAACAGAACACTACAGACTTAAAATGAGATTTTGTCTCATACCCTAATTGAGATGATCGTGATACTTGAAATTTACATCACTCAAGGATTATTATTTTGTAGTTGATTATAGAGAATTCTCATCTGAACCAGAGAACATTTAAAATTATGTGACATTTTTACTTCTCCCTATTTGGTAAATAACTAATACTATAAGAGGGTGGTCCTCAGGAAAGGGGAGTGTCCCAGGACCCACCCCCACCTTAAGCCAGAGAGATAAAGGACACCTAGGACTACGAACCCCATAATGCCATCATCACCAAAGGAATGATGCTGAGGACTGATGGTGGAGTTAAGAAATGGTTTGTGGGATTTAAAAACCAGACCTGTGAGCTTGGAGGGGGTGGTGATTGCTCGTGGTTGTGGATTCCCAGTTTTTCGAGTGTGCCATTAAGATTTCAGCTCAGCGGAACTGGTAGGATGCATTCACCAATTTATTCTTTATCTTTTTCCCTTCCCTTTTTATAAATAAACCGTTTTATTAATTTTATTGTGTGAGTTTGCAGTTGAGTCTTATAAGTCCCTTTAAGCGCACAGGTGAGAACCCACAGTAAGGCACCCCATTTATATGGGGGCTGCCCTGTAACAATACCACAGAAAAAAAACATTATTTCATTATGTGTAACTGATGCCCTAGAGCATGGGATTAATTTTCTCAGGAATCCCAGCCACGGAAAATAAAGCTGATCTTTATTTTCAGTTACTTCTAGTATTAAATGAAATGCCCCTTGACCACCAAAAACACCAGAAAATGAACAGTTAAGTAAAAGTTCACAGGCAAAACTGAGTTAACCACAGAATACCCTATCTTATCCTCAGTACTTATTGTTCCTTGAGAAACAGCTAAGAATGGAGACGAACCCAGATACTAGAGAGTACTACTTACTGGATGAAAAGCTGGGCTCTATCACTAGCGTGAGATCTTGGAAAATTATCCAACTTTTTGATACTCCAATTTGCTCATTTTAATATGTGAATAAAAACAGTATCCATTTCATAGAGTTTAAGGATAAAATAAGAGCATAAAACACTTGGAACAATGCTTGCTATCTGGTTATGGTAAATTCTTGTGGTAGCCATTATTCAGCCTACTACAATGTCTATGGGAATAAGCTTGTGAAAGTGAATATTCTTGTGTCTATGACTCTCAAGAGTTCTGTACTGCCATTCAGCCAACACTTGACTGCAATAATTCTTTAAAAATAACCCAAATTATTCTTAGCTACTTGCATTAGAGCACTTATTCCTCTCAAGTGCAAAAAATACTTGGTGGTACATTAAGATATGTAAGTTTCAAAAGTATTTTAAGTAGAGATTAAAAAAAAATTTCTTATATTTAATCATATATGAAAGCAAATTTAATAATATGCAGCAATAACCATATACTAGCATGAGAAATGCAAGGGAAGAACTGAAAGCACAGGGTATAAGGTCTTTTAAAACTTGTGAAGTAGTAAAATAATAACCTGAAAAGAATCAGTGATACATTAAGGATGTATATGATAAACTCTAGGGCAACTACTAAAAATTTCTTTTAAAAAAGTGTAAATAAGAAAACAATAAATCTAAAAAAAATCATAAAAAAATACTCCATGCAGAAGCAGACAGAAAAGTATATGGGCAAGACAAAAAAATGAAATAAAAAAACAAAAAATAAACTTTTGGACTGTAAGACTAATTTGTAGATACCAAGAGAGAAGAGAGAAAGGTGTAGGTAAAACAGGAAATGGTAAAGGACATGGTAAAGGATTTGTACTTTTAGCAATAAATTTAATGCTGTGTACACACATGTTGATTTTCAATGATGAACATCCAAAATTTATATAATGCTATAAATCAATGTTATTTTTTTAAAAAAGGAAAGAACAGATGGAATCAGCAGAAAACACCATCAAGATGGTAGACTTAAATCCATCCGTATCAGTAGTTACATTAACTCTAAATGATATTTGAAAATCCTATTAAAAGACTGAGATGCCAGACTAGTCAAAATAGAAAGTTACAGACACATGCTGTTTACTAGCAATCCAGTCTAGTGTACATATAGTCTATGTGCATATACACGTGTGTGAACACATACATCATATTTAATTATAAATATAAAACTATTTTAAATATAAAGATAGAGGCAAACATAAAAGAGGACAAAATATACACCATGCAAACAGCATTCAAGAAGGTTATCAGAGACCAAAAAGGTCGTAACACTAAAAAAGGTGTCAAATTCATTAAGAAAAAATAACAAGAGAGCCTCAAAACATAAAGCAAAATCCAACAGAACTGAAAGGTGATATATACAAATGTACAGTTATTGTTGGAGACTTTAAAACTCCTCGCTTGGTAATTAATAGTACAATTAGATAGAAAATAAGTGCACATAAAAATATCTGAACACTGTCACCTACTTTTACAGGACATTAAACTCAACAACAGAAGAATATACATTCACTTCAAGTGCACACTAAAGACAGACCATATTCTGAACCATAAAACAAAGTACAGTGCATCTGAAAGAACTGAAATCATACAAAATATCTTCGGTGACCAAAATGAATTAGAAATCATTAACAGAAAATTATGTGGAAAACTCCCCAAACATTAAAAGATAAAACAACATACTTCTAAGTAATGAGTTAAAGAGGAAATCAAAAGTTTAGCATCTAAAACCTTAAAGGTTTGTTATCATAGGATTGTATTATACTTTCTAACAATAGAAGAAAGAGAAGTTTTAAGTATTGGGTCATTGTCTTTAATAGATACTGTCATATATTGCACTATCAAATCTTTCTAGAGCCACTACTACTGCCTATCTTGTTCATAGGTTATCATAAGGGAAAACTAGTTTGGCCAAGAGATATGTGTCTTCTGGCTAATACTCTGAGAGTGATTAGGTTAAGTTAGTAGAAAATGGGGCTCTTGATTTTCTAAGATCGCTACAAAAGTACAGCTCCAATATAAAGACTTTAAAAAGCTCAACTTACTTGGGTTTAGATCAGTAAATACAAGGGTTTATTTAAAAAAAAAAAGTGGGGATATTTAAACTCTGAGGTACGATTCCTTTGTTGTTCATCTCTGTACATCCAGAACCAAATCCAGTATCTGGTACAAATACATATGTAAAAATTACATGTGAATAAATGCTTTTCTAAAATTTTCTCCAAAATAATTAGAACTTAGCATAATGAAAGGTGACTCTAAGGGACTAAGCAAGAACTGACATAGGTACTACCAGAAACCGAGTACCTATAAAGTTCCATAAATTCACAAATGACCAAATTCCATCCCAAAGATTCAATATCTGCTGATTTGGAGTCTCCAAGAGGAGAGTTTTTGTTTGCATTTTTATACCTCTTTCTACAGATAATTTGTGTTCTTAGTCAACCTGAGAACTACTATCTTAGGACTACGGCAAAAAGATTTTTAGAATAAAGCAGTAGTTCTCAAAGTATGTTCAAATCAAAATCAGCTTTGAGAAATTGTTAGAAACATAAATTCTTGGGTACTACTCCACTCCAGAAGACCCAAAACAAAAACTCTGGTTTAATAAGCCTTTCTGGTAGTTTGAATATACCCTAGAGATTACGAGCTTCCACCTAAAAAGGAGAGCAAAGAAAGAGGCCAAGTAAACAAAAGCTTATAAAAATAAAAGGGATAGATATAAATTTTAAATATTCCATAACTTAAGACAAACCAGTTATCATTCAACTAAGCAGAGACAAATATTATTTACATATAAATGTATTTTGGTCACCAAAAACAAGCTTAAAAAGAAACAAGCAAAAAAAGACCCACAGTATATTAAATAATCTCACCTAGAGGATCTCCTATTTGTATTTAATTTCTCTGGACACACTTGCGGTCCAACTAAACCAAGGTTATCTATGCAATTCTTTCAGTTCCTCCATTCTTACAGTACATTAAGTCCTACCAGGCCTCAGTGTCAACTCAAGAGACACATTTACCTACAGTTAGGAAATTTATGTCTCCTTAAATTTTCCGTTCTTTTACACTTATTCTTTCATCAGTCTGCGTCCCTAGCCCCCAAGTGGGTCTATCTCCAGCTAGTTACCCATTAATTCACCACACAGACCACTACAATATCAATCTTCTAAAATACATTCCTCCTCATTATCTCTTGCTTTCAATCCCCATTAACTCTTAAAATCTTTAACCTGAATACAGGCCCTAATCATCCGCTTTAGCACATGACTCTACCTGTGTCTTTATTCATGTTCATTCATTCTCTTGAATGAACCTCCCATCTGAATCTCCTCCTATCTGAATCTCCTAAAACCTGCTTATCTTCAAAACCCAATTCAAATGTCACCTTCGTTTATATGAAGATTTCTCCTTCGTCCTTTTAGAAATATTCCCATGACCCTCTAAACTCTTATAGGTTTTCCATATAACAATTTGATGAAGGAATAATTTTATGATGAAATATAAAACAATTTGATGAGAAAAAAACATACGAATGTTATTTTTTAAAGGATAGGGAAAAACAGATTCCGTAAGTTCTTTACAATGAAGGTTTCAAAACAGCAAAGGTATCTTTGTTCAGTGTGCTCAATACCCTACATGAAACACAACTTTTAAAAAAAGATCTACATTTACAAGTTACGTCACAAGGTCCCTGATAGAATCAGGAAATTTTAAAATTCTTTCATAATCGACACAGACTAACCAGACTAGAGAAATCTGGGTCTGTATGACTTCTGTTTCTTTAAAGCTACTGACAGATGTAATATCATTTTTATGTGTCTGAATCCAACTGATTTAGTCTTTGCTAGGCCTATCTTCCTCATGCAGCTGTCTTTGTCCATCTGATTTACTGAGCAATTATAAGAGTGGCTAACAGTTTCATTTGCTATTATTTGGAGAGCTTACTTAAAAAGTTACTTTCATGTAGTTGAATCTATCAATTCTTTAAGTGCTCAGTTGGCTGCCTATTTATGAACAAAATCATACGTGGTGTCCTTCGCTTCATCCATTATCTTTATATTAAAAAACGGCAGACGCAAAATGTACGAACAATTCTATGCTAAGTCACTTTATAAGTTCACACTTTGAACAATACAGTCACAAGGTAATAATCAGCCTCTTTAACCTGTTGTTTTTTTCACCCACAATGATTTTCTCAAACTTGCCTGAATATTTTAGGAATGCAGACATGTATTGAAAAGTATTTTTTAAAATGTTTCCAGGATTCTGGATTTCATTTATTAAGCAAACCATGAAGTATTCTGATAAGGTTCAAAGGAGAACCAAAAATAACTCAACAATTGTTATAAAACTGATGAGAAAAATGCTGACGAAACTGGGTTATTCACTTTCCTTTTTACTAGTTTTCTTTCTCTCACTAAGAAACTAAAGGGAAGAATAAAATAATTTCTTGGTTAAACAGTCCAGAAGGCTGTGTTCTAAACCTAATTTGCATCAACTAAGTGAATTCACTTTATTTCATGCCCCTCTATAATGGTTTCATTGAATTTTTGTTTTTAAGGAAGTCAAAAGAGAAGTCATAGTTGTGCTCTCAATTTCCCCAATCTGATTTGCTTTCTCGTCTACTAATCTTCTCTTAGAATTCTAAATTACCTTTTAAAAACATTTTTTTCTTCTGCTTATAAAAGATTTAATCATGGGCCTTCCAAGTGATGCAGGGGTTAAGCCTTAGCACTATCATGCTATTGCTGCTGTTCAATCCCCAGCCAGGGAGCTAAACCACACATGGCGCAGCAGACCTCTCTGGTCTTGCCCGCTGCTCCCCTCAGCAGTGTATTTCAGTAAATCCACCTGTTCTACTCCCCACTCTGCCTCTGGTAAATCCTCCCAGCTCCCCCACCCCCCGCTGTACCTCTAGCCTACACCCTAGTTCTTGTAGGCAAATAAATAAAAATAAATCTTTAAAAAAGAGATATCTATTCACTATGAAAACACTATTAAGATGAAACTGAAACTGAAAATGTCTTTTAAAAAAATTAAGATCATACATCCTAAACAAAATGTAGTTTTTTAAAGATTTATTTATTCATTTATACATACAAGAACTGGGGTGTAGGCTAGAAGTGTGGAGGGTGAGCTACCTAGGCGGGGAAGGAACTCAGGCTGCAGCTGTGCTAGTTGTCAGTGTGACAGTGCTGAGACTTAATTAACCCCTAGGACACCAGGGAGGCCCCCAAAATATATTATTTTTAACTTAAACTTACAGGAAGGTTTTTCCACAATTTAAATATTCTTTGAAAATAATTAAATAAGTGGTGAAGAAGAGAAAGAAAAATTTGGGTGTGCCATAATTCATTTAACAATTGCCCTAATGTTAGGCATTTATGTTCATCCAAATTATGTACTATTATAATGAACAGCATGATAATGAACAGCATGAAAAACAGTCTCATAAAAATTGTGCTGACCCCTGAACACTACTTTGGAATGATTCATGAAAGTGCTATGAGCTTCACAAATTGTATAATTATGCATTTGATTCATATTGTTAAATTATTCTCCATTCTATTTTACAACACTTCAATTTTCTACTACCAAGATATGAAAGGTATGTAACTCTCCATGTGCTTATCTTATTTTCCAAAATAGAGGGATAAATTTCTTGAAAGAAATTCTTTTAACTTTTCGACTATCATCTTTGACCAAATCACCATTATTCAACAAACAGTAGTCTCTTTATACAATATATTCACCTCTATTGGAGCATTAATACGCACAGGTCACAATAATTATTAAATGAGGTATATGAAAGTATAAATCCAACTCTTCAGAAATTTCCTGTATAATCAAAATCCAAAACTCTGTACTTGATGGTCCTCTAATATACTTGCTCAATAGGGCAAACTTTATGCCACTAAAAAAGTCATTGAGTCATTTTTAGAGGAAAGCATGGTGGTATAAACCCACACTAGATAATGTTTAAACTCATTCTTTTGATTGAGATAATAGCTGTTTGCAAGGAATTAAAGGAAAAAATCATTGTTGAAGTCAGTGTAAACAGCTTCCATTCTGAGGCATTTAGAAAAATGGAGCAGAGTTAGTGTTTGTTAGGAAACTAAAACTAATCTATCCTTAAAGAGTTTATAAAGAGCAATAAAGATTTCTCTTGAAAAAGTCAGTTGGGTGTAAAGAAACTAATGGCATATTGACTGAGAAATTGCAGATTAAATTTCTAAGACCTTAAGTTGAAATTACTCTTTTTATCAAAATTTCCGTAATCAAAGTAGTGATTAGCACTATCTGATGCATTAAAAAAAAAAGTAAGAAACTAAGAAACAGGCATGGGGAGAAAACCATCCTCAAACTTTTTGTTTCTACGATCATTGTGTGACCAAAAAAAAAAAAAAAAAAAAAAAAAAAATTGTGTGACCAGGCTAATACCAGACACTCTATAGCAACACTGAAAATCCACATCTAATGCTAAAAAGTTTAAAAGCTATACTTTGGCCAGTTACTTTTCTTTTCAGCATGTTTTCCTACGTGCAAATAGTTGTGTGCTAATTTTATATGGCACAACTTATAACTTCATTCCCCCCCCACAAAATATGTCCTCTTAAACTTGCTGAGTCGATTCACACTTAGTTTCCTTGTAAAATCAATTAGCCTGATATACATCCAAAGTAACAGTAAAAAGAAGGCCATTTCTTCCACTAACATGTAACAGGTGTAACGGGTTAATAAAGTTTTCCTGATTTATTAATATGTCATTTATAATAAATGATTAATATGTCATTTATGATCAATGGTTACTGGAATGAAAAAGAGGATGGAGAAAAATACCAATGTTAAAGAATTTTAAAGAACAAACTATCGTTTCGAAGATATTAACAGAACTAAAAGATTCTGCATATAACAGTTAATGTACAATGTAAATGCTCCTAAAATATTTTATTTATTTTGAATACAGAGATTCTGATAATAGAATTCAGTGCTTGGTCACTCGTCCTTATATTCCTAGCCTAACTGGTTTCTTTTTAATGAAAAAGAAAAAAAAAAAGGAGTCAGCAAAACAAAATGCCACCATTAAATCATTTTCTAGCATCTTGTGTCAAAAATGTAATGGGAAATGCACATACCAAGGGAAAGGTTACTGTTCTTCCAGAACATCTTTTCACTTGGTTCATGGCTCATCCTTCTACATAACTGTGAAGGCACTACTGATGGTTTCTCCCTTGGTTTAATGTGGCATTTGAAGGATTATGGCATTTTCAGGAAACCACAGTGCAGTGATTTCAGTGGTTATCTGGCTAAAAGTGATTCTGTGATTTAGAATAACTGCTCTATTTATGTGCAATGGTAAAAGTCAGCCACCAAGTCATCTCACAGTGCCAATCAAATTCTTGGTATGTATTTTCTTAATAGTACATGCGGCTCAGCCTAGAAAGCTAGACCAGAATTAGAGGAAATTCCTTCCAAGTGGGAGGATTGCTATCTATATAACACTATATTTAGTTTTGAGTCTGTAAAAGCTACAGCCAATTTAGAAACTTATAATCTTAATTCTTTCAATTTAATATAAATGCAACTGTCCTTTAAACAGTGTCAGAAATAATTAAAATTAATTAAGAATTAAAGGAAAAATTCTTAGTAATTTAATTGAAAACAAAACATATATCATACATGTAAAATAACTAGGAACTATAAAGCAAAAATAAATACAAGAAGCACTATAAATACCCAGATAACATGTCTACTTTACCTACAAATATATTTTAGTCTATCTAATAGCTCAATTTGTAATTTTTGTGTCATAGAATTAAAAAAAAAATTCAGATTAAAGGAAAACATTTTCTACTATAAACCATTTTTTTACAAATCTGTCTCAATTAGTAAAAAACAAAACCCAGCTGACTTATAATCAAATATTTCAGTAGACTATAATCCATAAAATATGGAATTAAAATCAAAATCAGGGCCTCCCTGGTGGCGCAGCGGTTAAGCGCTGCACTGTGGAGCTATCTGCGTGACGCAAGCTCAACGCCTGGCCAGGGAGATTGCCACATGGCCTCGCCCGCTGCTCCCCTCAGCAGTGAATTTCCGTCAATGTGCCTGTGCTGCTTCCACTCTGTCTCTGGTGAACTCTCTCGCCACCCCACGCCTCTGGCCTGTACCCCAGCTTGTATGCACAAATAAATAATATCTTTTTAAATTTTTTTTTTAAATTCTAAAATATTATCTTCTTCATTCCTATGGTATTACAAAATCATAGAATGTGAAAATTAAAGTGAATTTTCAAATCAATCTAATATATTGGTCATTTTATAAATGAAATAATTGGTTCTCAGAGAAGTTATCTGCATTCCTCAAGGTGACATGGCCTCTTGACTACAGGGTTTTAGCTAAAAATTCCAATTCCTTAATTTTAACCCTGTGCATTATTTTTCCTGAGTAGTTACTTAAGTTTTAACTTTATTAAGGTTCATTTTTTGAGAATATTAAGATAAATATTATACATACTACAATCGCAAAAAAAAAAAAATACTGTCTCCTAGTAAGTAGGAAAATTATTACCCAATTTTTCCTAATTAACTTTTCTACTTATGTCAATGGTATCAAGTGGATGTATTTTGGATGTATTAGTACATAAACCAAAACTAGAGAATTAGTGTACAAAGTAAAATGGGGTGGAAAATGAGTTCTGATGACTTTTCTATCCTTAATCATAAAATAAAGCATTTCTGTACAAATGCCATAGTGCTAACTAAAATACAATATGGTTATATTTGGCTAATATGTGGTATATACAAATATTTATTTCTAAAATTTTCACATCATTGTGTCTATATATTCATAGAATTCTTCAACATACAATTATAATGATGTATCTTGTTCTTCAAAATAGGACAGAAGGAACTACAAAAACACTTCTAAATATATGTCAGCAATTAAAATGCTAATGACCAAAAATGTTAAAGTATAGACAGCATCACAGCTACTTACACACACGTGGTATTAAATGTATGTATGATATATGTGAATAATATGTATATATTTAATATATTTTAATATGTATATATGTATCTTAATATGTAGACATATACAACATAAATACGTTAAGTGCATACATAAGTAAATACAATGCAAACATATGAAGTTCATCTACTAATATTCATGTAGCTTGAAATTATCCGACAAAGATGTAACCATGTCAAAAAAAACCACAAGGTACATTTCCTCAAAAACAAATATTTCAATGTATTAGTTTAAACTAATAAAAGTTCTAGGGCAGGCAAAATTAGAGACTACAATTATATGCATTTATTAATTTTCTCTGAACACCTGGTGTTTTAGTTTTGATTGCTATTTTCACATGTGTTTTATGAAAAATGATTACAAGGAAGATGTCATGTATAATACATAGATAAAAGACCTTACAATGTGTGTGGGGAAAGGTGGATAGGAGCAAAGTGGGGCGAGGTCCCACTGGACTAGGGTAGAAGACTATGGGTGCCTTGGTTGTGGGTGTGGTGTGGGAACATATACTGGAAGAGGTGTGATACCTCTGAAACATAGATGGCGTTGTAAACTGATGTTATCGCAATAAAAATAATTATTAAAACAAAACAAGTACCCCAGATCAATAGCTATAAAGATCAGATCATTATTAGCATTAGTCCTCATTTAATGTAAAATGTAACCCTAGAAAATGGACTTTAGAATTGAGGCAACCTAAGAGGGAGGAAGAAGCAGGCAGAATTCTTGGGAAGAGGGCAAAATGGACTACAGTGGAGAACTGTGAGTGCTTTGGTGTTGGATTTAGTGTGGTAACATACCTGAAGGGTGTGATCCTATACCTCTAAATGGTATATAGTGTTGTAACCAATGTTGCTTAAATGAAAAAAACATATCTAAGTATAAAAATAATAAGTCATTTGTGAGAGCTAAAAATGTTTTTAAAATTAAAAAACACAAACCTGTCAGCATATACCAACAAATTGTATAGCCTACATGAAATGGAGAAAGTCAGTAATCTACAACTCTCCAAGACTAAACCACGAATAGAAAACCTGTACATATCAATTACAAGAAAGGAAATTGAAACAGTAATCAGAAGTCCTCTAACAATATAAATCCAGGCCCAGATGGTTTTACTAGTGATTTCCACTAAACTTTCAAAGATGAACTAACATCTATCTTATTCAAATTTTTCCAAAAAATAGAGAATGAGGTAAAGTTTCCAAACACATTTCCTAAGGCCAACATCACTCTGTTACCAAAAACCTGACAAAGACATCACACACAAAAAGAGAAATACAGACCAATTTCTCTGATGAACACAGATTTAAAAATCCTCAACACACGCCCCCAAAACATGGCGGCGAACAGACGCTAGATTAGGCTCTCCCACAAAATATAGATTTATGGACAGAAAAATCCCTAATTTTGAGAGCCGATCTCAGGATAACTGAATGCCCTACACAATACAATCATCCCTGTGGGTGCTTTAGACTTAACGATAAACCGAAAAGTCGCAGTAAAATGAAGAGAAAAGACACCGATCCCCACACAGAGGAAGAAAAGAAAGGAGAGGCGGACAAGCCAGCTTTACGGAGCACCACCGAATACAAGGTTAGAAACCGTGGTGGGGTCGGAGGGCTCTGGCCAACTAAAGGGAGTGCGACCCCCACTCCAACACCCCAGGAGGCCCCTCTCTTCCCTGCGTGGCAGCTCTGAAGTGCAGGAAAGCTCCAGGGTCATTGCTTTCCATCCCCTACCTGGGGCTAGGTAACATCTTAGTCCGGAAGACAAACTGCCAGCACCCCGTGGGGTCCTAATCCCTCACTGGTTGCTAGGTGATATATTGGCCTGATAAACTGGTCTAGCCGGAAAAACTGCAGAGACCACCTCAAACAATCTCCTCCCTACTCTGTAACCTGACACCAAGAGCTGATGTTAGAGAACTCTACTTTTCTCTAACCTGACTGGAGGTAACGTGACCTGGGATACAGGCTCCTGCTGGAACTGTCTCCAACCACACCCTCCTCCACAAAGTGTCTGCATCTTGGCACACAGGAGGGCTACAGAAAGGAAAATAGAGCTCCCCCCACCCCCTGCCGTGGCCCCACACCCAACTTCTAGGAGGTTGCACAGTGGCCCCCCCAGAACCTGGGTGGGCACCAACAGCTGCCCACAACCTCCACCCCCGCACCCCCTTGTGGAGAAGTGGGGCCCAAGCAGCAGAAAAGAAACTTAAGATCAGGAACTCTCGACCCCTCCCCACCAGACATAACCACAGGGGCAGAGATAACCCCCAGGCAAACACTGAGGGGAAGAAGAAAAATAAAAAGGGGGGCGGAGAGAGAAAGAACA